>JAFEUB010000947.1:282500-365000 GCA_024529925.1 Ophthalmolycus amberensis | reverse complement strand
ACACATCAGAGCTGACTAAAATGACATGTGGTGTTCCCCAAGGTTCAATACTGGGGCCTCTTCTGTTCAACATCTACATGCTTCCACTATCTCAGATTATGGAAAACAACAAAGTGTGTTATCATAATTATGCAGACGACACACAAATCTACATAACTATGTCACCAGGGGACTATAATCCCATACAAGGGCTGGGTAACTGCATTGAACAAATCAACAACTGGATGTGCCAGAATTTTCTTCAATTAAACAAAGATAAAACAGAAGTAATTGTTTTTGGTACCAAGGACGAACAATTGAAAATCACCGCTCAGCTTCAGTCACTGATGTTAAAACCCACAAACCAAGCCAGAAATCTAGGTGTAGTTATGGATTCAGACCTCAACCTGAACAGCCATATCAAGACAATTACAAAATCAGCCTATTATCACCTGAAGAATATATCAAGGATTAGAGGACTTATGTCTCAACAGGATTTGGAAAAACTTGTCCACGCATTTATCTTCAGCAGACTGGACTACTGTAACGGTGTGTTTACAGGTCTCTGTAAAAAGTCCGTCAGAAAGCTGCAGCTGATTCAGAACGCTGCAGCTCGAGTCCTCACTAAGACCAGGAGGGTGGATCACATCACTCCAGTTCTGAGGTCTTTGCACTGGCTTCCTGTCCAACAAAGAATTGACTTTAAAATCCTGCTGTTGGTTTACAAAGCACTGAATGGTTTTGGGCCAAAATACATCTCTGATCTGCTGCTACCTTATGAACCATCACGACCCCTCAGGTCGTCTGGGACCGGTCTACTTTCTGTTCCCAGAGTCAGAACTAAACATGGAGAAGCAGCGTTCAGTTTTTCTGGTCCACATATCTGGAACAAAGTCCCAGAAAGCTGCAGGTCTGCTGAGACCCTCAGCTCATTTAAATCAAGATTGAAGACCTTTCTGTTTGCTGCTGCCTTTAATTGAACCACATTCAATTAATATATTAATCAATTTCCTGCATTTCTGCATTTTACTACTGAATTTTATTTCTTACACTGTTTCTTTAATTGTTTTTAAATCTCCTTTTCTGTTGCCTTATGTTTTGATGCTTTTAATGGTTTTATGTGAAGCACTTTGAATTACCTTGTTGTTGAAATGTGCTATACAAATAAACTTGCCTTGCCTTTGCAAAGAAGCTCTCCAAAAGTTATTTACTAATTTTCGCTAGTTTGTGGGCTCCATTTTTGAGGTAACGTATCACGTGACCAAGACAAACGTCAAGAGGCACAGGCGGATGAAATTGCAAGAGAATCCGGTAATTTTTCAAAATAAAACTGAAATAATATAATATTTATTATTTCTGTGCGGCCCGGTACCAAATGATCCACGGCCCGGTACCGGTCCGCGGCCCGGTTGGGGACCACTGATTTAGAAAATTATGCTGAAACTTGTGGACGTAGACTCAGGGAGCCGCAACAGAGGGGCTGAAGAGCCGCAGGTTGCCGACCCCTGGTCTGCAGTGTCTGAGCCCCAGTCTTCATCGTCGTCATCACCAGAAGGGGGGGGGGGGCGCGCATTAGAATCAGGTATTTTGCAGCAGGTTGCTCATTGCTCGTATGGTTTGCTGGCCTCTTACCCCGGATCCTTTAGCACAGTGATTCTTAACCATGGGGCCGCGGCCCAATCGTGGGCCCCGAGCGCCACCTAGTGGGCCGCGAGGGCCGCAGGACCGCATAGGTTATCAATTGAAGACACCAGAGATATTACTGTTATCCATGAGACGCTCAGTTACAATATAGCTTCCCACCACCTGGTGGCGGTAATGAGTCAGTCAGTTGTTTAACAAGCTACAATAAGCAGAAGAAGACACTCAGCTAGCCGCTAGCCTGTAGCGAAAGTTATGGATACGTTTTTAAAAAGAAAAAATGAAGACAGTGGTGCCATACCCCCCCAAAAAGTCTAAATGTGTGCGCAAGTACAACCCTGACTTTCTTCAGTACGGCTTTGTGAACGGAGGCAACGAGGCAGAGCCGAGGGCTCAGTGTGTGGAATGTGGGCTAATGCTATCAAACGAAGCACTGAAGCCTTCAAAAATAAAGAGACACGTAGCGACGAAACATCCAACGCTCGTGGGAAAGCCTGTTGGGCTTCTTCTTGTGTATGCAGGTTTACATACACATGATAAATAAATGTCTTTGTGATCATCACATTGTATCATCTCATTTATTTGACAAGGGCTTTGCCTGTTCAACTCCGCGAGGACACCGGCATCCTCGATCCCCTCCCCTTCCATTCCTACGGCTTGCTTGCGCAAACTACGTCACAAAACATGGCCGTGTTTGGTATCCCAGCATGCCCAAAATCCTCACCTTTGCAAAGAAATCATCGATTTTCTTATGGATTTTTCACAAAAGGAGCCAAAACACACAGTCCAAATTCGCCATAACGGCTGCAAGTCTGATCTTGCAGCATTTAGACTGGAAAATACACATTACAGACCCGACAACCTGCTAGCGGATGTTACCATGGAGCTACTGGCTTCAGAAAACGCTAGTACTACAGTCAACCAACGTATAACCTTTGCGTAACTGAGCTACCCGCATACTCGATCGTGCGCTCGGTCGCAGCCATTACACACAGCAAGTCCGCTACTCACACACAATGTCTTCGACCATATATACGTAGTTTTTGCAATTTGCAAAGGCTAAAAATAAAAGGAAAATACTATAATATCAAAATATAAAGGGAGAAACACCTTAGTGTGTCAGAATATCATTTGGTTACCATGTGTCCATTTGGGTCTCCAAATATCCTTTTTAGAGCTCCGCCTGGAACTCTTCATGGAAGAAACACTGTAGAATGGTCATACTTTGTCCAATCTTCTTCAAATTTGAGGCAGTTGTTCACTGATAGTGTAGTCACTGTCCTTTACCTGTACATATATAGCTACAGGCAGTTATTTATACTGAAAGATACTTTTTTAATTTATGCGGACAAAAATCTTAAATTTTTACTGACTCCAAAGGCCCACTGCTCTGTTTCTGTATGACCTACAGGTTTTCTGACACTTTTGATGCATATAGTCAGAGTGGTTCAGAAGCTACAGCCATTTTAGTGAGATCAATTAGTTAAACTAATAGTGTTCATATTTGAATGGGCCCCGAGGTCAAAAAGGTTAAGAACCCCTGCCCTAGGGCACCACCAGGTTACTAAATCTGTCAGATCCCGTCTACCAAGCACTGTCGTAATGTGAAAAATGTATGCCCAGCTAGCAAGGAACCTTCTATAACTTTGGATAATGTTACTAACAATTTCTAATACTTTTTTAGAGAAAAATGTTTAATCAAATGATGGATAAACGTTTTAAAGATGTTTATAATTTCAATTGATGTTCCTATAAGGTTGAATGGTAACCAAGACCTAACGTTTTAATTGCAACACTCAGATGATGTTTTGAGGATGCCGTCAGGGCAACAGATTGTTACATAATGATTCTTTGAGTTATGATGTACAGTAAACTGGCTTATTTTCAGAAGGCTTCCGTTTAAGCTAGTGTTGTATGAAATCTAGTTCCATTTAAATTATATTTAAAAATATTAATGTGTGAAAATGTGTAGTTTTATGTTTGGAGGGAAGTTGACTGAGTTTGCAGTGTCATTGCAGCTGACATAGCTGTGAAGTTACAAGGTACGAATGGCATTTTTGGAGACTGGAGATGATCATGTATGTTTTCAAATAACCTTTTTCATGTGTCATAACCAAAGAAAGTTACTCGTGTGTAAGCTTCATTTATTCGTCTTTTTTTAAGTTGTGAATATAAACAAATAATCTGCATAGTGTTGTAATGATGAATTAGTGTGCAATTATTCACTGCCTTAGTGCAGACTCTATCCTTTTTGTTTCATCTACCTCAGTATTGTTACAATACTAAAAATATGACTTTGACACGATGCACATCTTAATATCTTGAAACGGATATTAAAGCAATAACCTGTTAAAACACTGTGCATCCCAAGTCTCAACATTTACTCACTCTTTGATCTTAAAACTTCTCCGCCTTCTTGAAGGGCGTGTCGAAGCTCTCACTTATGCTCTGAGGAGCCTTGAGTGAGGATACAAGACTGTCTTATTTAATGTTATTTTATGCTTGGAAATATAACATAAAATGATTGCAGCACTATTATTTCCTCCACAACCCGTTTAGTTACACCATAACAGCACCCTCCTAAAGTGTGGATTTTACAGAAAACGCGTTTCTAACATGCGTTCATAACATATCGGGTTACGACGTTAGCCATGTGAACCCTAGTCATTTTGTTGACACATTTTATGTTCAGCTGCTCATCTCAAGAACCATCTGTTACTGATATAAGGTGAAACACACATTTGCCAATTGTTCTGCATGTTGTATGAGTGTGTGTCATGGCCACCAGGTTGCCTTTCACGTAGGAAATATGTCTCATTTAACAGGGACCGACGAGGACAAATTAAAGACACAGTTTGGGGGCTGGAACCACGCAGAGGAGGGCTAGGCCCAGGACCTTTGCTGCGGCAAACTTTCGACAGCAAGGTCTCACCAAAAATTAGCTGGATCCGGTTTAAAATCAAAACAATATTTAATAAACTGAACAAAGCTAACAATTGCAATCTGAATTACCCTATCAATAGTAATGTTCTCGAGCGCAGAGACCGCTCAGAGCTCAGCTCGCCAGCTTATTATCTGAAAAACGAAGGCTTATATGATCTGAAGGAAACTCTCTCGAACATTGTCTCTTATTGTCCTGCAAAGGTCGAAAAGCATCTGTCGCTGTCCCAAAGTGTCTGAATGATCCTCCGTGTCAATCAGTGATTGGCTCCATTCGAATTCTGTTCCCTCCTTGCTTCGAACCAAAACTTCTTCGGTCTCCTCCTCCCAGCATGGCCAGTTGTCCTTCTGCTGTTTTACGGCAATCCCTTCATCTCCATGCCTGTGAAAGCCTCGCTTCCGACCCTCAAAACTATTCTTACAGTGTTTTAATACCTACAGTGACTTTGCTTCTATGGTTTAATACATTCAATGAATAAATATACTGTAACATATAGTGACACTTATTCACCACTAGGGGTGCTATTAATCATACTAACAATGCTTTTAATACTGAAATTCTTCACAACAGTTGGCCCCAAGACCAAGAAGGCCTTGGGGCCTTGTCTGTGTTGGGAACGAAAATGGAGCGTGTTTGGTTATCAGCAAATATGAAACTAAACTATTAACATCAATAAGTTAATTAGTAATTACTACTAATAACTGGGCACCACCCTGCGAACAGGGACCGATAACCAAGCTATACACCAAGTCTCATAAATTAGTGTTCACTCAGAATGTTCACAGTCAAAGTACTGTTCTACACTCAGAGCGAACAGTGAAGGTTGAATTCGAGCACAGGCCATTACATCCAGCTGTTATCACACATATGCATAAGTAATCACAGAAGACTGCGCTTTACAATATAACAGTTTATTAAATCCAAATAATAAATTATCAAATCAAATAATATCAAAAGCCAACAAACACTATCATACAATTATATATCTAACACCTAAAGTCAAGCGAACAAACGTGGTGTGAGGATATATATATATATATATATATGTGTATGGGTGTGTAGAGGAGGAGCGAACTACTCAGACAGTGGTGGTGGTGGTGGTGGGGGGGGGTAATCTCAAGCGGGGCCGTGCCCTGTGGGCCTACAAACAAGATGGCGGAGTCTAGAGAACTACGACAAAATGGCTGGGAGGTGGCTACGTATGTAACCACGTGGTTCGACGCACAATGTGGGTTGAGACAAATAGACTACGTACCCACGTGTCTGAGATGGTCAATTAAATCAGTGAATCTAACTGTGTGTGCGTGTTAGTAGGAAGAGAGGAAAAGAGAGGGAGAAAGGAAAACCGAGCTCTAAAGCACGGCACTCAGCGCCGCCGTATGATGTGAGAACAGCTTCTCTATCACGCAAAAGTCTGCGGTTGGGTTCTGACCCGGCCAGCCACGTTTATACAGTGATAGTTACGGTTCTGAATCCTACTCACGGAGCCGATTTAAAGAAGAGAGAATAAAACCGAATAAAATAATCCTCAAAACAAAGCAGATCTTTATCACTGCGGTGAAATAAGAATATTGCTTTCTTATCACCACGAAACTCGGTCGGCGAATCGGCAATAACACGTTCTAAACGCTGCAGTAAATTAACAAAACAAGCTAAAGGAATAAACACACTAAATTACCTAAAATCTGCCCAGATAACTCTTACGATGAAAAGTTTCTTTTTGGTCGGATCGGTCCTTCGAGTCGTGGAAACACTCGGGTTGCGTAGCTCCAAGCGTGGCGCAAAATCAATCTCACTCTCTGCAGAGGGGTCTTCGGTGAAGGAAAAGGGAATTTGTTGTCCTTCTTGCCGGCAATGTATACATTAATGGTGAGAGAACAGATCCTAGAAGTTATCCGTTCTCTCACTACAGGATCCAAAAATATAAAAATATAAAACAGTCTGTTCGACCAGCGAATTTAACTTGTGACCTAGCAGGATTTCTTGAGGCAAACGTTTCCTTGGGGGGGACCTCCTGGCACCGAGCGAGCTCAGACGGAAAGGGCAGATTTGAGAGTCTCGCTCGCTTTTAACAGGCCCAGGTAATAAAACCGGTGGGGGGTCTCTTTTGGCCAATGAGGGGCCAGCATCAAGTTTGGCTGGAGCTGGGAGGTGTAGTCATCTCTCCTGGCCCCTGTTCTTGTCAGACTCCAGATCAGGCCCTTGTTGAAAGTAACATGGATGCTTCTTTGTCAGCCATGACATCAGACCCCAACATCTGTTTGTAAGTGCTATTTTGCACTGTATGACTTCTATGAAATGTCGCACTATCCATGTCTGTACTGTAATTATTTATTCACTAGCTTAGGGCCCCACCTCAGCGAGCCTTCGTCGGTTGTTTGGAGAGTTTGAGGAATGGTTGGTGGAGGTTAGCCTGGATGAAGCGGTTTGGGGAAAGGCTAGGTTGAGGGTCCATTGCGGCTCCCGGGCCTTCCAGACCCCCAAGAAGCCCTCCTAAGGAAACAGGGCGTTGGAGCTGTGGCGAGTGTAGAGTTGGTAGGCGTGGGGGACCAGCGGCCCAAGGCTTTGATGATGTGGTCTGGGACTCCTCTGCTCGACGCGGTGGTGGCGGCGAAGGAGTCTGGATTGATCCCGGAGGCGATTAGGACTTCCCTGAAGCGTGAAAGGAACCGGGATCGGTTGGCGATGCGGCCCGTCTCGGTGGTGAACAGCGGTTCGTGGGGAGAGGTTTGCTGCATTTTCCTGAGTTGCAGGCAGTGCATGAGGGATTCATAGGGGCTCAGGTGTGAGTTTAGTTTGAAGTATAATACGGGGACTGGGTTACTTGTCTGGTTTGTTTTGCTCCGTTTGAGTAAATAGGCTAGGCAATCTTCGGAAACGGGGTAAAGGTCGGATATGCAAGGGTGGAGGCTAGGGTTAAACTTGGCTGAATAGGACGTGAATTCTGAGCATCGCAGGAAGCCGAAGAAGGCAAGAAGGAACATGGATTCTAGGGTGCGTGCCAGGTGGACGGGAAGGCGAATCGGAGCGGAGGGTGGCGATGCAGCGAGAAACTGAGAGGAGTCGGTGGGGGCGTTCAGCGCTGGAGGCCTTTGATGAGCAAAGACAACTGGGAGAACGTTGTGGGGAGCAGGGGGAGCAGTTTCGCGAAGAAGTTGATGCTGCTGTGGTAGACCTTAATGGTGGATATCTTGGTGCGGAGAGTCGAGTAGGCATAGTAGGTGAAGCTGCATAGGGAGGCCACGTCTAAGGAAGGGAACGGGAGGTTAAACGCTGTATGGAAGGAGCGAAAAGAATTCCAGGCCGTCCAGTAGGTGGAGAGGGTGCCGGGGGCTAGGCTAGAGATGATGGCTTGTTGGGACAGGGAGACAAGTTCTGCGATGGTCGGTTTCAGATGAGGTGTCGGAAAATGGTGGGACCGGGCTTGGGTTCTCCTCCGCATCTGGAGCTAAGGTTCTGAAGGTCTGGAAGGAAAAGCGAGACAGGGAGTCATCGACAGAGTTATGGTGGCCGGGGACATATTTAGCTCTGAGGATAAATCGGTGGGTGACCAACAGCCACGCGAGACGGTGTATGAAGGGCATGATCGCGGGAGAGTTCGACCTGCCTTTGTGAATGATGTCGACTACGGCGATGTTATCTGAATGGACGAGTATAGCTCTTTTTGACCACTCGTGCTCCCACAGGAGAGCGGCGATGACGACTGGATATGTTTCGTGGACCGCCGAAGACGAACAGAGGGGGTTTTGAAGAAGAAGAAACATTCCTTTATTAGTCCCACAGTGGGGAAACTCTGCATTTGACCCATCCCTGTATATATAGGGAGCAGTTAGGGGTACAGTGTCTTGCTCAGGGACACTTCGACACAGGACACGGTGCAGCGGAGGATCGAACCGGTGACCTTTCAGTTGGCGGACAACCCTCTCTACCCAGTAAGCCACGGTCGCCCCGTTGGAGGAAGTTGTGCAATTTGATGGGCCATTTGGCTGAAAACCGTCGTCAGCCATGGTGTCCCCCAAAACCGGCGGAAGGAACAGCGTCGGTAAAGAGCTGAATGTGTTCTGGGTTGGAGAGTTGGTCGTCGTAAAAGCAGGTGATGCCGTTCCAGTTGGACAGGAGATGCTGCCACATCTGCATCTCTGCTCTGGAGGGGGTGTCCACGGGGACTGGATCGGTAAGTGAGGGTGTGGCTGATGCAAGGGAGAGCAAGTGCGAAATAAAGGAGCGGCCCTGGGGAATAATGCGCAGTGCGAAGTTCAGGTGTCCCACGAGGGAGAGCAGTTGTCGTTTGGTGCAGGAGGGAGTTTTGTAGGAGTATGATGCGGTGGAGTTTCTCCGCCGGCAAGGAAGCTTGGAACTGAACGGTGTCGAGAGTAATCCCGAGGAACTCCAAGGTGTGTGAAGGGCCTTCTGTTTTCCCTTTGGAAAGAGGGACGCCGAGCTGAGCGAAGACTGATATTATGGTCGAAAGGCCGTGGGCTGGAGGTGATGAATGAGGAGTTATGACTAGGAAGTCGTCGAGCAGGTGGACCAGGTGGGGGATTTTGTGGTTGTTTGAGAGAATCCAACACAAGGCCTCTGATAGTGAGTCGAATAATTTGGGGCTGCTCTTGCAGCCAAAGGTAAGTGTCACGGCAAAGTAGTAGGCGTCCTTCCAGTGAACGCCGTAGAGGCACCAGAAGTCCGGATGGATGGGGAGAATTTTGAATGCGTTTGCTACGTCGGTTTTGGAGAGCCAGGCGTCTCTGCCGGCAAGTTTTGTGAGGGAAATGGCGTGGTTTATGGTGTCATATTTCAGGGAGAAATTTTCGCTTGGGATTAAGCTATTTATGCTCGGAATTAGGTCGCCGTTGGGGGCTGAAAGGTCGATGATTAAGCGTTTTTTGCCTGAGTATTTCCTGGTTGCTATGCCTACCGGGCTGATGCGGAAATTTAGGAATGGTGGTTGTGGGAATGGGCCGGCCATGAATCCCCCATTTACCTCTGTGGCTAGTAAGGAGTCGACTGTGTCGGGTTCCCTTAGGGCAGACTGTAGGTTTTTGCACTGGAAGGGGACTGATGGGGGGGAGATGGTCCCCGGATGGAAGCCTTCTAGGAGGCCCGAGATGAGGAAGCTGACGAAGCGTGGATCTGGGTGGTTTTTTAGGGCTTGTTTTAACGCTTGGACGTTTATGGGGGTTGATGCGGACGTGGGTAGTCATAGTTGTCAGTTTTAGTTTTGGCGGGAATGACCGCCACCGCAGAAGGAGCAGGTTCGGAGATACCTGCACTGGGACATGTTGCATCCGGACTCGTTAAAGTTGTTGCATATGGTTTTGCCCCCTTGGAGCATTACTGGTCGGCCTTTCCTGTCTGTGCCCTGGGGCAGGGGCATGCTGGCCTTAGGCAGTGTGAATTTGGGAGTTAGGATTTTGGAAGGGGTCGTGGTTGGTGGGTGAGTGGTGGCTGGAGATTGGCTTCGGGGTTGTGGTTGGATGGGGATGGTGCAAGTGCTGGCGGGGTGGGAAGGAGCTCCGCATGCTTTGCAGGGGAGGGCTGGACGGGCGGCGAAGATGCGGCAGTAGAGTTCCTGGTCGAGGGTGCCCCAGTAGGTGGTCTGGTTGAGCTGGAAGAGCCGGGCTGCAGCTTCTGAAGCGAAGTGGATGTGATATTGGGAGAAGCTTGACCCTCCGAAACTACTCTCTTCCAGCAGAGAAGCTCAAGTGCATTTGCGACATTTGTCAGTCATAAACTACATCAAAAGTAGTAACAAAGCAGGAATTGCTTACCCTCCTCATTTCAATTTCGCAATGCGTGTTGTTCCCCAGGGTCGCTCGTTCATTTCCAGCATGCTGAACCTGGACTCATCCGTGCCAAATTTGCATCGTCTGTACTGTTCGAAATCTATCCTAGCATGTCACATATGGGGGAAGTTTTGGAGACGCAAACGCATCGCGGTCCAGTGCGACAACTAAGCAGTCGTAGGCATAATCAACAAAGGCCGCTCATCCAGCCTCGACATCATGTCATCCATGAGATGCATTTCCTAGCTATCCGTCAATCGAAACTTCATAATAACCGCTTATTTTGCCAGGTCATACTAATGTCATCGCTGATTCTTTATCCCGTTTTAAATTCCAGGTATTCAAGAGTCTGTGCCCAGAAGCCAGCCCATCTCTTACAGCCGTTCCTCCTCTAGAATCACTAACGCATTAAATCAGCCTTCCCTGCAGTCTTACCTAGAAACCGCAAGGTTCTACATGAGAAAAGTCCTAGCAGCTTCCACTTTAAAATCCTATGATTTTGCCTTGAAAACCTTTGCCTTCTGCATTTCCCAGAAATACCACTAAAACCTGTAACAATCAGTGCTGTTTGTGCATTTATTTGTCATTGCAGGGACGTGCATTCTTCAAGGCTCAGTATATTAGAAAAAAGGCTGGGAAAAGAAGGATCGATGCATCTGCCGTTAAACTGGATGCCGGCAACCAGACATCTAACTCGGTTATTAAGCTGTTACTTGAAGGCATTTCAAAAGTTCCCCCTCCCTACATAGATAGTAGACTTCCCATTGCCCTTTCTATATTGCAAAAAATACAAGCAGGTTTGAAACATGGATGTTTTTCTCCCGATGTGGATTCCCTTTTGGACAGCTGTTTTCTATGGGTTCCTAAAGAGCGGTGAATTTACCACTTCTAATTCATTTGATCCAGCTAAGTACGTTACCTTGTTGGACTTAAACTTTCACCCAGATTTCTTCAGTCTTTTTATCAAACACTCCGATAACTTGTGTAATAGTTATCGCTCTCATCGATTTTCAATTCTGCCCTTTTCAATCTATGTGTAAATATTTAAAAAACAGGTCGGGAACCGACTATCGTGCCTCTCTGTTTCTGACCCCCAACGGTAATCCCATGTCCAAGTCCTGGTTTAGCCATCATTTGGAGCAGGTTCTTCTAAAATGCAACCTACCACCAAAGCATTATTCAGGTCATTCATTTAGAATAGGTGCTGCAACCTCAGCAGCTATGCAAGGTCAATCTACTGCTTCCCTTCAACAACTGGGGCGTTGGTCATCCTCAGCTTATGCCTCCTATATGCGCCCCGATGTCTCTGCCATCATCAGAGCACAGAGATCTCTAAAGCCTTAGCAGCCTGGTAAGCAATTGCATATAACTTGTGGTTGTGGGTCTTACACTTTAATTAGCACTAAATCATCAAGTCTCAGGTCACTGCAGACCCCAATTTAGTCTCTGCCGAATTGTCACAGTTCTTGTTTTTCAAATGTATGAAATGCTTTAAGTGTATGGTATCATGTATGGCCTAAAACTAAAGTTAATGTAGGCAATTATGGTAACCATGTTGTCTAAAGCTCAAACCTCAGCAGCATTTCACTGGCCATTGCTGGCTAAATCATTAATCACAAGCAGGCAATCGCTGGCACCCAGGTCAGTGCTGACCCAGTCTCTTGCCACACATTTACTTGTCCGTACAACAGGTTCTCTGATGCGGTTATCCATTTAACCTCAATTGCAGTGTAATATCTCAGGCCTTATCTCTTAGCAGTCTACACCAACTCGCTGACAAAATTCACTGCCATTCAAGTACAGCTCGGTAATACTTTCTTTGAGGGGGAACATATTGCTGTGTTTTTCTTCTCACTTTGGGGATTTATATTGTTGCCGCTCAGGGCAATCGCCACTCGATCACAAATCTCCCCGTCGAGTTCAAGCGCCAAAGAATTTCTGTCTAACTCATTAACGCAACATCTGTCATAATAAACGTTAACTACTTATCATTAATTTGTCTCTCCTGATTGAAATGAAGCTCGGGAAGACTATCCTTGCACGCTTACTCTCTTTCAATACGACCCCCGCACTCTAGCGGCACATTCTCAATTCTGGCTGTCACTGTCAGAGGCATCATGCACGCTATCAGCTGTTTAACAGCTGGGCGCTCCCAGCCAATAGCGCAGCGTCACTCCCTCATCGTTAGCCTATCAGCTTGCTGCTGTCTCTTTTTAAATGTGCTGTATCCCTGCCTCTAGCAGTTTGGTGCGACCCGCCTCCTCCCCAGCACCATCTGTCTTCGCAGATTCAGCACTCCATCAGCATCTCCAGCCAACTCCAGCAGAACCTTCAGCCACCACCACCAGTGTCTGGACTCCTCGGGGGAATTTTTATTGTTGCCGCTCAGGGCAATCACCACAGAATTTCTGTCTAACTCATTAACGGAACATCTGTCATAACTAATCATTAATTTGTCTCTCCTGATTGAACTGCTGTTAACAGAGGCCAGCAGGAGGTCCTCACAAAATAATGTGTTGAGGTAATTCTCAGAGGTAAAAGAAAAGGAAATCATATCCAAACATTCTAACAGTCATTTTTTATTTGGATGAACAGCTGAGGCTCATTGATTCTGACCAGAAATGTCAACATGAATAATGCATAAATAAATGAGAAATGACTCCACAACCAGAGTGTTACTCCTCTTGGTGACAGAGTCCTCCGGGAGCAATGAGGGAAATGATTTGGCAGACATTAAACAGCTTTCGAATGACAGTAATCTAAGCCCTGATTTGGACTGAATTATGCATGATATTCCATTTATTACCTTTTGAGGAGGGAGGAGATAAATAAGATAACACTCTGGAAACAATTAATTTGTTTGCAGCCAGAATCAGACTGCGTTGGATGGTTGCCACTGTTCTTCCCGTCTGTTCCCCAGTTTAAAAACTAGGAGACGGGGGAAGTGCTCCATTTGTATTTAGGAAGCAGGTTTCATGTTTTGGAAGATGTCAGCTTTAGAATCTGTGTAACCATGTGGGCGGGTGTTTGTATTAAACTAACCCAAGCATGCTTCAATTGTTTGTTTTTAGGCAAATAACCAGTACAAATGACAATAACAAAAGGATAACAGATAACGTCGCTGTCACAGGGAGTGGTGGTGGACCCAAACGCAGACATGACCAGGGATTGCAGAGTGAAAACAAAGAACACGAAGGGAAACTTGACAGGGAACAACAGGGAAATCCAAGGCTGTGAGGGTGAGAACTGGGCAGGGCAGACAGACTGAGGAACCGGGAGGCTGAAACAACACTGTATTCCAGGCAGAAGACACCACAGGCAAACAGTCTTGGATCTGCACACATGTAGAAATCCACTTGGTGGAACGCCAAGCCGTCCGGGGAGACAGGAACCAGAGGGCTGAACCGTTTACCGGGGCAGCGGCAAGGCGGAGAATTCCAAACCGGCAGGGTCAGCAACGGGTCGGTGGGTAAACGTGGGAAAGTCTGGCATAATGCGGACAACAATCTGGCAGTGAGTGTGTGAGACTGGGGTTTAAATAGTAGGTGCAGAAGAGTGAGGAGGTGGGTGTGACTAACAGGTGCACTGAATGAGCTGATTAGGTGAGTGAGAGAGAGTGACAGGAGAGAATGGGCAGAGCTAAGACACTTGCTGTAAATTATAGTTCTAGGAAAGAAAATCAGCAAGAAAGACTTCTAAAAAAACCCAGAAACGGTCAAGAAAATTGCAATCGCTGCATCAAGTCAATTTTATTTATATAATATCACAAATTTGCCTCAAGGATCTTTACAGTCTATACAAAAACTTTAGACCCTCACCTCAGTTAAGGAAAATGTTCCACCAAAACTTCCTTTTTACGAATTCATGTCCTTGTACTGCTACGAATTTCCTCTCTGGGGATCAGTAAAGGCTAATATTATTCCAAACATGTGGATTAGAAGTCACAATGATGACATCTGGACATTGTCTCCTCTAGTGCTTGTTTCTGAGTACATTGAGCAGCACGAAGACATCTGCACGAACACATTTTCATCAGTATGACATTGCTTTAGAAGTCTACACTGGGCCGTAAGAACAGATATCTAATGTAAAGTTTATTAACAGGGAAATGTTTGTGGACAGTGTCAAAGGTCATCAAGCATATAAGCAATTGTCCTCTGTCTCTCAAAATGGTGACGATAACATGCTGGCATAATTGTTTAGTATGTACCCTATATTTGTTCAATGTGTAAGCATGCTAACATTTGCTAATAAGCACCAAACAGCTGAGGCTGATGGGAAAGTCATTATTTTTGCAGGTATAAACTAAAGTATTTGAAATGGGTCCAATTTAATTTGAAATGTTTTATGTATGTTGAGCCTCAGTCTCGCACAGCAATACCTATCTCCACTGCGCGTAGGTCTGCCTCCATTACGCTGTAGGGGAAAGAAGCACGCTGGTTTGTTTGTATTTCTTAAATACAATTGCAATCGTCTTGGGAAGTGTAAAGTACAGGATGCAGCCCTTGCAAAATAGATAGTGGAAGAAATACACGAACAATGGCAGACGTGTATATATGAAGGCAAATCACTGTCAAAATCCAAGAGTGCAAATGACATCCGCACGCAAATCAAACAGCCGCGCGCGTATTTTACTTTGACGAGCGCTTTTACATCGCTCGCGAAACTTTAACCTGCTCGCTCGCGAGCAGTTTTTCTTTTTGACAGTAAGTGGGCGGACCCAGTCGCCATTGTATCTCTACATCTAATTGGTTACAATCCTCGTCTTGGGATAGACCGGATATCACTCTGACTCAGACGAGGTCTGATAGAGGTGGTTTTCAATCCGCCACTAAACACTAAAAACTAAACACTACTCCACTACATCTCAGGATGTTCTATATTTGTCTGACAGGTTTTGTAAACTTTTCAGACTGTAGAGGCTGATGAAATACAAATTATGTTAATAGCATTGTTAAATACAATAATAAAAATGTGTTAAAGTCAAGTTGCTCAGATTGGTTTAAATTCACTCATCATTCTATTACAGACAATGTGTGTTTGATACTCAAACAGCTCAAAGAAACTCTTTGATCTTAATTGATTAAAACATGATGTGATCATACTGTTGTGTTTACAGAAGAGATATAATATAGTTGTATATAATATGAGCAACAATTTGGACCCGCTCAAAGATCTGGAGCCAAGATTAGGAACCACTGTTTGTATATTAACTGTTTACCCAACTTAAATCACTGACAAGTAATTAGTGGATGAAAAAGTATTCAGATCCTTCACTGCAGTAAACGTACTGATACCATACTGATGAAACAATCCCCTACCAGTAAAATACCTGCATTCAAAACCTTAGTTAAGTATGTTATTATCAGAAAAATCTACTTTAAGTGCAGAAAGTAAAAGTACCCGTGCAGTGAAATGTACATTATTTGCCCCTGACCTGTAGTGCAATCTGAAAATCTCGCCCGAGCGTCTGTGTCAGAGTGACATCCGGTTTATCCAAGACGAGGATTGTAACCAATTCGATGTAGATACAATGGAGACTGGGCCCGCCCACTTACTGTCAAAAAGAAAAACTACTCGCGAGCGAGCAGGTTAAGAAAGTCCCGCTCGCGGAGTGATGTAAAAGCGCTCGTCAAAGTAAAATACGCGCACAGCTGTTTGATTTGCGCGCGCGTGGTTCTCATTTGCGCTCTCTGATTTTGACAGTGATTTGCCTTCATACGTATACTCAGTCTACATGCTGTGAGTCAGTTTAGACGCAGGGCGGTTTGACAGCATACAAAATCAGAGGTTAAAAGCACCAGAAGTGCATTTGCACAAAGTAGCACTACTGCAGGTGACATTTGATCATATCCCACAGCTGTACAAGTCTTTCAGCAGAGATCAGTTATAATTAAAGCTTCCATTGGCACACTGCATATAGACGGCTTGTGAGTATGTTTCTGTACAGTCAGTACATTGGCTGTTTGTGGCAAACAACACTGAATCACATTTGGCAAAAAAACTACCTGTACGGTGTTCTGTCTGGTGCAAAACCAGATTTTTGCAATTTTTATCCAGAAGGGAAAGATTTGGACACTTGCAAAGAACTCTAAATTGTTTACTTGCTGTTTGATCTGAGTCTCAAGCTTGACAGGACCAGACCGTTTGGACTGGGCCGGTCTTGATTGCTTTGCCTTCCACTCTTGGAACCTGCGTTGTCAGCAGTACTGCTGCTGATGGAATGTGTTGTAAACAAGTGAACTTAATGAAATCTCTTATCAGTGGAGCTCACTCGCCACTGGGGACACCCAGTGTCTAATGCAGCAATTAATTCTGCAAATGAGTTATGAGCGATATTGCCCATTACATGGGCTGATTGCATTATAGCTGGTATATAATTGAGATGGTAGATCTGCAGAGGAGAAAACAACAGAGACCAAGGCTGGGCTCACAATGCAGCATTCCTGCTGAGTTTTAGGATCACTGTGAATCAGCTGATGGACACAGCCCATACAACAAGCAGAAAAGAGTGAGCCATGCTCGAAATCTACAATAACAATGAAACTTCCATCTTTTTTTGGTGAAAATATATAATCCTTCCACATTCAAATGCTCACATCATCCATTTGTCTGTAATACCACTGTTGTGTCTCCTTGTCCATGTCAAAGCTGATGAATTCCAGACCAAGCATTCTAAAACATGTATGTGTGACAGCTTCACATATCCATGTGGGCCACATGGCCATTGAAAGTTCTGACTCTACATAGCTTTCAGGTGTCCATACAGAGATCATGAAAGCCCAGTCACAAATGAGGGGATGAGTGAACTTATGATTCTAATGCTGCGTTCACACCGGTCGCGTTGATTTTTTGACGCACTGTAAAATCGCGTCCAACGCGCCGCCGGTCGTGTTCACACCAAACGCCGCAAAATCGCATAACGCCGGAGAGGGGGCGTGGTTTATCGACTGGAAGCCGTTCACCTGGCCGTCATTTCTTTCCGCTTTCAACCATGAAAGGAATAAGGACAATTGCTGCTTTGTACGTGTTGTGGAAGTCCCTCAAACGTCAGAATGCCAAACGCCGTCATGTCTGGTTCATAATATTGTTCAGAGGAGCTCCGTGGATTGTATCGAGCTGTATTCACTGTGTCTAGCAAGCCACCGGTCGCTGTTTACTACAGCTGTAGGAACACAACATAAACTGATTTGGCTGTGATTTAACGGAAAATAAACCAACAAAAAGGGACTCCGAAATAACTACATAATGATGCCGATTTGTAGGCTACTTGTCTTCTCAATGGAGCTCTGATGGATCGGTGCTAGGCTATGCTAACATCGTAGCAGCTCCACCAGCACTCAATAACGTCATGTAGACGTAAATACGGCAGCGTCTATTCATTGTTTGTACCATATGGTTTACACACACACATGTAGACACATAGTTTGGTCCGGTCTCTATTGATATGAGGTATCGTAGAGCTCTGGGTGAACACAGACGGCTACAGGATTTATTTCCTGATTCAACAACGGCAGGAAGCCAGTGATGACAGGGGGAGCAACTCAACGCTGATAGGCTATCGCGCCACAGCGTCACGCGATTATGTCGCAGAAGTTGAAAAATTTCAACTCGCGCGTTGGCGATTTTTGCGGCGTCCAACGCGCCGCGCCATCGCAAAATCGCGGCGCGCCAGTCTCATCGCGTCTGTGCATAGACTTTGTATGTAATCTCGACGCGCGTCAAAAAATCAACGCGACCGGTGTGAACGCAGAATTAGGAGTGCAATATTTGACTCATTCACCTCACGCATGATTTATGCCCCCTTCAACTCCCCTTGTGGAGGCTTTTTTCTTGCTTTTTTCTCTTTGAATTTTCCTGAAACCATATCCTGTAATTTCACGATGGTTATAACGCCATTCGTAACGATGAATTAAAGAGAGGTGGAATGTGAACATTTCATATTGTGCTTCCTTTTGTATTCTTAATCCTGTCCCAATGTATATTTAGTTGAGCACTGTAGTACTTACCTTTTCACCTTGCCTTGACCCAACACACATACATCCAGTCTGAAAGGTAAATCAGAGGTCTTATACCAACAATCCTCATCAGGGATATACAGTAAAGCATCATCAGTCTCAGAGGTGTATAATAGTAAGGTGACACTGGAGAATAGGCCATATACCATCCAGGTTATGGAGGTGAAGTAAGAACCTATAATTAATTTAGGACATACTTTAATGTCAGCTAACAAATTCATTCAGCTGGAATTTAGTTTCGGTGTTCCATCTCGTTCCCTGTCACTCAGTATCTGCAGAGGGAAGACCTGAAGTGGCACAAAGGCTTGCTTTACTCTAGGCAAAACAAACAACTCAATAATATTGAGCTCATAAGTGTCTGCATACTTGGTAACTCCATTGAATTAGTCCTGCACTCACCTCACCTCCTGCTCACATGTTCTCTCTTCCCTTGTCACTGTTTATACCACCTTTGTTCCTTTGTCAGTTTGTCAATATTACTGCTTTGGAGTCCTGCTACCTGTTGACGTGTTACCTGCTTGCTGTTACCAGCCTGCCTTTGGACTCACTGCCTGCAGCTTGCTCTCCTAAACCTTGACTGTAGCCATGGATCTAACAGATGTATTTGAAGATGAACTTTGTGAACTGATATATTTCCTCAGGTGCTTGTATGGGGCACACAAAGGAGCTCCTAGCAGGTCAGTTCAAATAGGCTGCTCAGAAACTGGCCGGCATGGAGGTTTCCTCTAAGCCCTGGCTAGGCTAAAGGGTACGTTGCCTGGATGGCTTCTTGACTTTAAATGACCGATTTGCAGCCTGCCTCCCGGTAAGCTAGCCCCTATTCTACACCCCAGTTTGCTAACCTCGAGCCTGCTAGCAACCAGCCACAACACCCATCCATTATCCTTGGGTTCCTGAGTCTGCAGCCCCCTTTCTCCTGAGCCGGCTCCAGCCCCAAACCTGTTCCTGGGAACCTTCCTGACCCTGCAAGGTCCTCGAAGCTTCCAGTCCGCTCCTCAGCCTGCAGCCAGCACCCCAGTTGGCTAGTCTTCAGCATGCTTACCACCAGCATACTCTCCCTCAGTTTGTACCTTGGCCCACTGGCTTCTAGCCTTCACTTCAGTCTGCTAGCTTTCTGTCTCCTCCTGACCGAGCTAGCCTCCTGTCAAATCCTGATTTTGAGAAGCCCCGTTTAATGGGGACTCGCCCGTTCATTTATCTGAGGTGTCTAGGGGTCGGAGCCCCTAGAATGAAGCGAGGGTCTAGTAAGCATTGATCCCCCAAGCTGCCCAGCAACCCAGAGTCTCCAATCCCCTTCTTTCCATACTTGCTCCTTGTATTCTGTCAGCGGCCCGGCTGAAACACACTCTTCGTTTTCGGTCGGCGGTCCGGCTGACACCTGTTTCTCCTGGGCTGCAGCGGTCATCAATACCTGTGCTGTTGCAGTCTCTTCATGCTGCCTATGTAGCTGACCTCCTAGTCGTCCAGGAATAATGTTCAAAGGTCCAACAAAGACTGAACTGAAATTTATAATACAAGACTGGGACCATTTCTATTGCCTCTTAATGACACTCAACATTACAATGCCTGAGCTGGCGGCTCGCAGCTTTACGTTGCTAACAGTACAAACTACTGCAAAACATGCTGAGGAAGAAAAAGAGGGTGGATGCTACTCTTCAGCAATGATGCTGTCAGTCGGGCTGGCAATATCAGCTGTAACTGTTGTGGCGAAAATGACGAGAAGAGACGACGAACTGCGAAAAAACCCGCAGGTTGCATTACAGGAAAAACTCCCTTATGGTCCTTTCCCGCCAAGCGACCACCTTTTTGGCATGAAGTGAATCTGTTCTTGCTTACAAACATGTATTAACTGATACATCACACATTTAATTTCTGCAAAATATTGAACAATATATCAGTGTTCATTAGATGCAACGTCTGTGATAAAACTATATGCTATAATACTTGTGCACTGATTATATGGATCATGACTATGAATATATGTGAATGTAGAAATATCTGATTATAATACATTCAAATTTATAGTGAAACAGTTTGGACAGATGATAAAACATGTGACATGGTGTCTTTTGGACGTGTGTCGTTTCAACAAAGTTCAGGCTCTCATTTTTGAGATGCCTCCTGGTCCTGTTTCCTCCATGTCATCCGAGTCCTCCAGATAGTCCGGAATGGGAAACAGGTCCGGTCGTCCAACCACCATTTGAGCGAACTGGGCTTTTGTCCCTTGCTCAATCGTCATCATGTTCATCATCTGAGCCAGTTGGAGATTTGCCATGACACCCATCTGTTTGTCCATCCTCCTCTGGCACTGTCTCCTCAGGATGGGTACGATGCAACATGCCAATAGAAAAGCGACAATCAAAACTATTAATGCGCTAATGTCTGTTTTTAGCAATACAGACCCCTATTTTCCAAAATTTAGTCTACCCAATCCCATGACCACCCCCCTGCCAGCATTCTCCTCAAGCTCTTGCCTCAAACCCCGAATTTTTCTCCATTTCAACAGTATATTCAGTAAAGCATTTCACAACACATTCAATACATGTCGGATATGTCTGATGTTTGTTTGCTTAACAAATGAAGAGTGGGAATGGTCATAGTTGTGTTTTCACAACTTTGGTCTTGTGGTATTGGGTTTTCATATCATACCGGTCTCCTAATGAACGAAGGAGTAATGTTAGCCTGTGGGAACCAGGACACTCGGGTTACTTTACAGTACACAGTAGTATTACCTACGTCAACCCTTTTCCCCTCCGTAGCAAATCCACCACTGGCAAAACATTTATACTTTTCCAATTGATGGCTTTATGATTAGTGGGAGGCTTGTTTTGCGATGTGTAAATCATAATTTCTGCACATGCGTTCCACACTTGATATTCAGGATATTGATCTCAATAGCCATGTTTCTTTTGTCCATACAAGAGTCCACTTGAACTTCTCATGTAGGAAGTGCCAATGTTTTTATTTCCACATGTACATCATAAACATGATTTGGATTGCGCATTCGGCTCATTCTGTCATCAGCCTCAGCTGTGTGCTAGTTTCCCCTTTCCACATGGTGTGAAGTCGTCTCTTTCTACGTGTATTAACGTGCAACTGTCTGAACACTGGATAGGCTGGTTTGAACTTAAATGGCAATGCTGGCATAGGTCCTGGTCTAACATGGGATGGAATATGTGTGGTTGCATCGCACTCATCTTGATTCATGGTTTCTGGCTCTCCTCCAGGACGGCTGAGCCACCGTCTGGGCTCTTACGGCTCTCAAGGTTGGAGTACTGGTAGTTGTTACATTGGATGGGTTCGAATGTCCTCGTCTGCGATAGAAGTTATATCTAACAGAACATGATCAATTGCCAACAACTCCCCCCTCTGGCCATTCCCATGGCCACTAAAGTGTTTACAATTTATCGAAATGGCAAAAATGGTTTACATATGCACAACATATGATCACATAATCGATGAGGTTAAAACATTAGCTGTTTTTGTGAGTTTTAAGCAACTCCATGTTGTAGCTAGCTTGGGAATGTTCACATCAACATAACAAAATAAATCTCCTGAGATGAGGTGAAACACAGATGTCGGACCTCCATCTCTGTTGAACTGTTTTAGAGAGACAATTATGTTGTGGCAAAAATGACGAGAAGAGACGACGAACTGGAGTTGCAAACCAGCGGGAAGTGTTTTAATAAGATCAAGCCAACATCAACAAGTTCAGTATATTGAAACGACTCCCTTTGTCACATAAGGATCTCTCCTTTATAGTATTACTTCATCAGTAATGTCAATAAGTTAGTCGTGTGCACACCTTTTCAAACTGTATTATTCATTTTATTGTCGTTAGATATTAGATTTCTGCACAAAAGTTCTGAGTCACGTCAGCGTAGTGTCCTGCCTTAAACAGAAGCCACTCTTAACAGCCCCACATTATAGTTATACTATGTAAATCTAAGCCAGTCCTTTCGTTACTTCTCTCTCGAGTAGAGGGTTGTATCAGGACCTACGTATCCAACTCACAATGGAGTTCCTTACAATTATTTGCAGAAATTGCTTTATCATGAGCACACAGTTGCTTTGTTATCAGCGTACTAAAGGTCTCTTGAGCTTGAGAGATTCACGGAGCGCTCCGCATTTTCGCTTACTGGCCACAACCAGGCGTCACGCCAACACGGTGCTGCGTACGTCTGTCCTACACGAGAGCTCTCTTTTTACAGCTGGAGATCAAATTGAATCCATTGAACATTTCAACTTTTAGTTTTTTACCAGCAAACACCAGTCTGCCTCTCTCCTCCTCCGCCAAAGAGCGTGGATTCCGTTGAGGGGACCCCAGACACTCCCTCTCTATCACACAAGCGAGAACCACGCCATACAGAAATAAACTATGGTGAGATATGAAAATCTCCTACCTGTTACGTGGCCTCTAGCGTGGTTGTCGGTTGGCTGAAGAAGTGGAGGTGCCTCGGCCTCGACTCGAACACACGTTGGGGCGCCAATTATGTTGTGGCGAAAATGACGAGAAGAGACGACGAACTGGAGTTGCAAACCAGCGGGAATCGTTTAATGCATATTCGTTAACATCACACGAACTTGGCAGATCGAAACAGATTCAAAATCTTACTGTCCTCAGACCACTTTTATAGTCTAAATGCACGCCTCTTCTGCTGTGTTGACTCGAAAAGCAGAGCACTTCTGGACTCCTAATTAGGGCATGTTCTGGTCACTTGCCCTAATGGCAGGACATAGCTCCATATACGGAAATGTTTTGATACTTTTAGGAGGGAGGTTGGTGCCCCAGTGTCTGGTCCTAATCACTTCTTAAGAATGTTGTTTTGTACCAGAATATGTGTTACATAACACGTTATATTAACTCTTTACGTGTGAGCCCAAATGAGTTCAGTTCAATTCAAGTTCAATTCAAAGTTTATGATGTTTTTCTTCTATATAATCACCGCATGAGAGCAGAGCAAGTCGGCGGCCTTGAGCTAACCAGTTGGGCATGCTGACACCCACTTAAAGCATGCAAGGAGGAAAGCCAGAAGAAGCTCTGACAACAACACAGAGAGAGAGAGAGAGAGAGACTTCATTCTCTGTTCAGGTAGACATTACTTCACTATATCTTTACAGAGATAAAGTTTGTTGATGTCTCTTAATGTCGTAAATTGCTCCTTTAAATACACAGTGAAGTGCAGGTGGAGAGATGGGCGAAGAAGCTCAGGTGGGAATGAGGTGATTAGTGAGGAGAACAGGCAGGATGCTGATTGGCTGATTCAGAGTAGCTGTGTGGATGGGCAAAGGAAGGAAAAGGAGCACAGGAGGAAAAACACAGCAACCCAAAACTCATTTCAGATGTTTAATTTGTTATTGGTGTAATAAATAAAAGGTTGAACTTAACTCCCGTTTGTGGACTTGTTTCTCTACCATATATGATATTGGTAGAGAAACAATATTGATTGCACACTACTGAAGAGCTGCTAAACACATTTTCATTGTTTAAAGGACAATGACAATAAAGATTCTACTGATTACAGGCAGGTGGTGAAAGGAATTGGGCTGGAGGGGCATGTGACAGACATGCAGGCCTCCAAAAAGTGGGACAAACTTGATACCAAACACAAGGTAAAGCAAATCATATGGTTGGACTGTGTTAGTCGATATTATGTTGTACACTTTAAAGCAGGCTTGCATTGGATACCCCGACCTTCTGTATTGAAATGTAGTGTACTTATTTATTTGTGATCTACAAATTTGATTAACTGCTCAACATTTGAGGTAAAATCAATTATGATCATTTAGACCAGTGGTTCCCAAACACTGGAGGGCGCAGCGGAACTTCATCACCAACCCCCACACACACACACCGGTAAAACAATATAAAATAAAATGAATACGATTGCAAACAAGTTGTAAAGATAGGGCACTATATCATATGGTTGCGCCTAAGAAATAAAATAAATCCACCGATGTGACATGCACTGTGTTCCAACCACGCCCCCAGAGCGGCTCATGTTACAGACCGAGTAGGAGAGAGAGAGAGACTGTCATGCCCAGCAGTTACTTTGTAAAAGCACAACTCGTTGTTAAATGTGGGGAAATATACGTTGTTTGCACTTAAATAAATTAAGTTCAATATATATACAATGTTCCTCTATCATCAAAGGGGGGCTTGACAGAAAAAGTTTGGGAACCACTGATTTAGAATATTACATTATCAGTCACTGTACATTCTGCTCCAACTGCCCTTTCAGTAACATTCTGTTATCCATGGTGTTAATAAGAGTTGATGAATAACCCCACAGGCAAAGAAAAAGATGGTGAGGCAACAGCAGTTACTTGGCCTTGGTTTGATGCCATGCATGAGGCTTTTGGGGAGAGGCCGTCCATTCATCCCCCCAACCTTGCTGCCTCATGCTCGGTGTCGAACCATGGCCAGACTGCTGTTGAAGCCTCCTCCCGTCAAGAGTCAGCAATGTCCCTGCTGCCTGATACAGACAGTGAGGAGGAGGAGTCACTGCCCTCCATGTTGACCTTCCTTAAAAAGCAGGATGAGAAGGAGGAAGCCAGGGATGCTGCCCTTTTTGAGCTAAATGAGAGCTCTTCCATTGCTGATTGAATGAAATTCTATGAATAGGCATTTCTTCATTATGCAAATAAACAGATGAAAAGGAGTCTCGCAGCACATGTTGGCTATAAATGCATGACATAACTACCATGCTGACCTATTTACTAATTCTTTACATACAGACACCAAACATTTAGAATAGTTTCACCCGTTGGAAGCCCCTTTAACCCCTAGTTTTACATAGAGTGAATACTTTTAGCGTCTCTTAGGAAGCCTATGATCTTTGCATCTCTTATAGAAAGATCCACTTAAATAAATATGACACTGTGCAAAAGAAAGGCAAGTGTTTGATTTGTCAACTATAGCCAACAAAGCCATTTATTTACAAAATGAAATGCTGTGTTCTTGCAGAGGTGGGGGACACCTGTTTGAGGTTGACACTTGTGCTTCCTGTCTGTCAATGGCAGAATAAGCTGTTTGGCATTGGCAGAGAAGATTTGGCAAATCTTTCATGGGCGCAACCCACATACTCAGCTCTGCTGCTCATCCCACAAATGCATGCTCCTTACAAATGTGGCACCATTTAAAAGTGAAATAAACAGGCTTTCCAACAGTATAAGATGTATTGCCAAGAAGCATTGTTACAACAAAGAAGAAAGATATAATCTACCAAACACAAATGTCCTTACTTTTTGTGCTATCTAGGAACTGTAGCGCAATGGGTCCTGCCCAACGGAAAGAAGGGCAGGATCGCACCTAACACGGTGGTAACTCCGTCAGTATTCCGAACAACCATAGGGGATTAGTGTCCCTCTGAGGAGTTGGAAAAATGCCTTCAGCCTTTTATCTCACCCCGTAGCTGAATCGTTAGGATTTCGGAATTATTGTCTTCCTGAGAGTCTTGTACGGCTATGCCCTAGGCTCTCTCAGTAGGATGTAACCCTGACACCCAGTATGAGTAGTTACGTGGAGCGTCTGTACCTTACTACTGCCTATTGTGAGTTTCTCACCATTTTTGACGAACACTGCCAAGTCTTCATCCAGGGAACTTACCTTAAGCTCTGTATCACACGTTTTAGGGACAGGGGAAGAGGGGTGACTTAATCTAAAAAAACAGTCTTCAGTTTGGCATCCCATGTCAGACCCGCAGAGCCCCTGTGCCTAAGCACCGGGCACCAATGGGTGGGTCCCAAGCGACTCGACCATTCCAGAGAGTGGCAATGGACATTCTTGAATTACCAGTGACTTCTAAGGGCAACAGATATGTGTTAGTAGTAGAAGACTACTTTTCCAAGTTTGTAAACCTGTATGCTCTTCCTAATCAAACGGCCCAATCAGAAGCACAGTAGCACAGTGTTTGAGGATTACGTGCTGTTACATGGCGTTCCAGAAGTGGTTCACAGTGACCAGGGCTGGCAGTTTGAAGCTGGGGTTGTTCAAAGACTGTCAATTTTTAGGGATTAAGAAAACACGCACCACGCCGTATAATCCCAAATCTGACGGCATGGTCGAAAGATTTAATCGGACTCTCATTGATCAACTGGCCAAATCACTGCTTGCCTGCGGAGGTGAATGGGATGAGTATCTGAAACAGGTGGCTTTTGCCTATAACACATCTGTTCATGCTTCCACTAACTACACTCCTTACTTCTTAACTCATGGACGGGAAGCTCGTGTCCCGGTGGATGTGTTGGTGCCATCGCAAATGGTGAGCTTGGACTTGCCTCTTTCTCATGCTGACTTTGTGACCTCTCTGGCGGAAAGGCTGGAGACGGCTTTTTGTGGTGCCAGACAGTGTGGCGCTGATGCCCATGAAAAATAAAAACTACTATGATGGAACGGCACGTCATCAGCCGTATCGAGAAGGAGACCTCGTACAGCTGCATAATCCTACGGAGGACCGCATGAAACTTGCTCCGCACTGGAAGGGGCCCTACAGGGTCCTGGCTGTGTTGGACTCTCAAGGGGAACCAGGACTCATCTATCACATTGGCAGTCCTCTGGACCTCCACGGCCCGGGGCAGGTTGTTCATTATGACAGACTGAAACCTTACACTTTGCTACGGCCTGCTGGTTCTTCAAGTAGCCTCCCAGCTTCTCCTCACCATGCTCCTTCGCTGCAAGACGAGGGGTCACCAGAGGACTGTGGGGGGGGAGGTGGCACGGAGACTGTTTTGGTTACAGGCACCAGTGAACCACAACAGACTGTTACTCGTTCAAAGAGAGTTGTGAGACAACCAGCATATTTAAAGGACTTTGTCACTTATTGTTAACTGATTTTGAGTGATAAATGTGTGAATATGTCTGTCAACATGTTTCTTCATTGTAGCAGCACATGCTTTATATTGATGGTGTGTCCAAACGCTATGGGGTATCAGCTATGTCTGATGTCTATTGGGATTAGTGGGGCATATTTTCTGGAGGCTGTGCAGTTGGGTGATGGAAGGATGTATAATGTTCTTTACTGCCAAATGTTGTGTTATAGAGACATGTTACGGGGATTGGAAATGTGATTTTCTTTGCACTTAGAATGTTTAGAAACGGGGATGTTTCTTTATGGAGGAGGGGAGGTACGTAAGCTATTATGTTGAGTATGTTAAGAAGCGAATCGCCACCTTAACGTGGTGGAGGAGTTTGTGTGGCTCAGTGATCCTGGGAGCTATGTTGTCTGGGGCATTAGCCCCTGGTAGGGTCTCCCAAGGCAAACAGGTTTCAGGGCAGAGCCCAGACTAAGAGCGGTTCAAAACGACCCTTATGATAGTTAGCCCACGGACTTCAGCAACCTCGCCCGGACCAGGGAAACCGGGGCACCCTCCCGGAGCCAGGCGCAGGAGGGGAGCGCGTAGGCAAGCGTCTGGTGGCTGGGCCTTCGCCCATGGGGCCCGGTCGGGCTCAGCCCGAAGAAACACCATGGAGCAGCCACCCGCAGGGACAAGCATCGGGGTCGGGTGCAATGCAGACCGGGCGGCGGGTCGGGCGGGAGCCCTGGGCATGCCGATCGCCGGCGGCATAGACTATCTCTAGAGACGTGGAACGTCACCTCGCTAGCGGGGAAAGAGCCGGAGCTGGTGCAGGAGGTGGAGCGATACCAGCTAGATATAGTTGGACTCACCTCCACACACAGCGTTGGCTCTGGAACCAAGCTCCTGGAGAGGGAGCTTGCCCAGGGTGAGAGACGCCGGGCGGGAGTGGGGATACTCACGAGCCCCCGGCTGAGCGCCGCTGTGTTGGAGTTCTCCCCGGAGAACGAGAGGGTCGCCTCCATGCGCCTACAGGTTGCGGGGAGCAAGGCTCAGGAAGGGAAAGCAGGGCTTACCCCAGGCTATTCTCAGCAGGGGGGGGGGAACTGCTAACTCGGACGGGGGACATCGTCGGGCGGTGGAAAGAGCACTTTGAGGAACTCCTAAACCCGACCAACATGTCCTCTGCAGAGGAGGCAGCGCCCGAGGACCTAGGGGGAGGCTCACCCATATCCCTGGCAGAGGTCGCTGAGGTAGTTAAAAAGCTCCTAGGTGGCAAGGGGCCGGGGGTGGATGAGATCTGCCCTGAGATGCTGAAAGCGCTGGACATAGTTGGGCTGTCCTGGCTGACACGCCTCTTCAATTTCGTCGGGATCAGTGCCCATGGAATGGCAGACCGGGGTGGTGGTTCCCATCTTCAAAAAGGGGGACCGGAGAGTGTGCTCGAATTACCGGGGTATCACACTACTCAGCCTCCCGGGGAAGGCTTATGCCAGGGTGCTGGAAAGGAGGCTCCGACCGCTTGTCGAACCTCAGATTCAAGAGGAGCAGTGCGGATTCCGTCCCGGCCGTGTAACAGTGGACTAGCTCTTTACCCTCGGAGGGGTTCTGGGAGTTTGCCCAACCAGTCTACATGTGCTTTGTGGACTTGGAGAAGGCTTTCAACCAGGTCCCTCGGGGGTTCTTGTGGGGGGTGCTGCGGGAGTATGGGGTGCCGGACCCGTTACAACGGGCGATCCGGTCTCTGTACGACTGCAGTAGGAGCTGTGTCCGCATTCTCGGCAATAAGTCAGACACGTTCCCGGTGGGTGTTGGCCTCCGCCAGGGCTGCCCTTTGTCACCGGTCCTGTTCGTGACTTTCATGGACAGGATATCTGAGGCCATGGTTCTCTGCCAGAAACCGGTGGTTTGCTCCCTCCAGGTGGGGACGGAGTGCCTGCCTCAAGCGAAGGAGTTCAAGTATCTCGGGGTCTTGTTCACGAGTGAGGGTAAGATGGAGCGGGAGATCGACAGGCAGATCGGTGCGGCTGCAGCAGTAAAGCAGGCGCTGCACCGGACCGTCTTGGTGAAGAGGGAGCTGAGCCGGAAGGCAAAGCTCTCAATTTACCACTCGGTCTACGTTCCTACCCTCACCTATGGTCACGAACTCTGGGTCGTGACCGAAAGGACAAGGTCGCGGCTTCAACTTGCATTACCTGACTAATGTCTGTTAACACCTTCCAGGTGTGACTATTATTGTGTACTTTGTTTTTAGTGTATTGTTTTTATATATGATGGTTTTAATGTAAAGTGTGTTTGAGTGTCATGAAAAGCGCTATATAAATAAAATGTATTATTATTTATTATTATTACAAGCGGCCGAAATGAGTTTCCTCCGTAGGGTGGCCGGGCTCAGCCTTGGAGATAGGGTAAGGAGCTCGGTCATCAGGAGGGAGCTTGGAGTCGAGCCGCTACTCCTTCGCGTCGAAAGGAGTCAGCTGAGGTGGTTCAGCATCTAATCAGGATGCCTCCTGGACGCCTCCCACTGGAGGTTTTCCAGACACGTCCAACTGGGAAGAGACCCCGGGGAAGACCCAGAACACGCTGGAGAGATTACATCTCCCAGCTGGCCTGGGAACGCCTCGGGATCCCCCAGAATGAGCGTGAACATGTTGCCGGTGAGAGGGAGGTCTGGGTCAGCCTGCTTGGCCTGCTGCCACCGCGACCCGACCCCGGATAAGTGGAGGAAAATGGATGGATGTTAAGAAGCAGGGTTCCTGTATATGTGTTGTGTGCTTTTATTGTGAAGGAGGAGACGGAAGGAGAGAGAGAGGAAAGAGGTGCTGAAGAGGTTGTGACAAGAAATAAAGTGGCTGCCGTCTTGGCGCTGAATGCAGAGCCCCGTGTTTGTTATTTTATTATTATCCTAAAGTATAGGCGCAACATAAACCCTCGGCTACAGTAGCATGTTAAGATATATGAGGTAATGAGCTGACTGATTGGTAACACCTGACATCAATATGGGCTGCTGCTCATTTAACAAGTTTGCCCACTCTTTTTACTGAACAGCATATGCTTCCTTCTCTAGCACAAAAACTAGAAACTCATATAGGTCAGTATTTCAACGCTACTACTGGGTCCATACAATCTGAATATAGGGGAAAAAAGAGCCAACTACTAACTAAACTAACATTAGGGCAAGACCAAGTATGTTCAACCAAACTGCTGAAACTTTGAGAGCTGGTCAAAATAACGCTGCTACCTTACAATTTTCCCGTGTGGCGTCGGCCTATAGTCTAAGTTAGCCATCTGTGTGTTCACCAGTGGTGGGCCGTCAGGGCCAGCAAGGCCTTCTCTGCTGGCCTCAACAAAATCACAACGTTATAGCTATTTTATAATTCATTTATTTTTCCCATTAGCTTATTATTTCATTGCACAGCTACTGTCTTCCTCAGTTGCTCTGCTTCCAGTGCAGCTTGTTTTAAGTAGAGCTTTTATCCAATCAGATTTCACCTCTGTGTCTCTAGGTAAGAAGAGAGGCCCGAGGCCCGCTAGGTAGTAAATGGGGACGATATTGTTGATTGTCATAGTCTTCAACCAATCAGATTTTTAGTTTGACATGTTGGGAGTATTCTTTGACATATCAGAGCATTCTAACTGGCCTACAAGTACGTCAGCGTTAACATACGGTGTGATTGGTCAGTGGGCTAGCGTCACTGTTGTTAAGCTGAAAGCTAGCTAGCAGAATGTAGTAGTTAGTAATAAGTGTTCAAGTTGAAAGATAGTTGTTATGACATTGATATGACTTTTTGCTTGTTGTAGCTTTGTTTTTTAACACTCAATGGCTGAGGGAGGAGGAGAAACAGATTTGGGAGTTACTGGTGTTAGGGTTTAAAAACCAAAAGGATGAGAGCCTGCAGGCCGCAGGGACTTTTCTGCTGCGAGCTTCCTAGTGCGCACGCGCATCAGAAAAATGGACTGGATCCGGTTCACAATCAATAACAATATTTAATGTACTACACAAAGTTCACTTACAAGCGGAACCAACTATCAATAGTAATGTTCTCGAGAAGAGAGACCACACGCATGCATCTCACAGGTCTGAATTCAGGTACTGAAAAACGAGAGCGGATGTGGTCTGAGGAATTCTCTCCAGAACAGTCTCTTATATGCCCCGACAGTTGGACATGTCCGAAACAGTCATAAAACATCTGAATGACCCTCCGTGGCGATTAGTGATTGGCTCCATTTGACTTCTGTCCCCTCCCTGGATCGATCCTTTAGCGAAACAGCTTTGCTCCTTGCAAAACATTTCTTGACTCCACCTCTGGTCAGCTTGTCCTCTCCACTGACCACATCCTCCATTTGCTGCATGTCCCATTCAGACTCCCTGTCTGACCCTCAAACTATTCTTACAGTGTTTTAATACCTTTAGTGACTATACTTTTATGATTTAATACATCCAATTAGTTAATATACTGTAACACATAATATCTTCTATAAGCAAGAATATTGTAAACATATTGTGACTAACATATTATTATTGTGACACTTCTACTCATCAGTAGGGGGGTTATTTAATCGTACTTATAATGCGTTTAATACTGAAATTCTCCACACTGGCAACGCCTTTCTGGAGGACATTTCCAGAAAAGCTGGACATCGTAAGAAAAGGTCGGCCAACCCCACAGCTAGCAGCTCTGACCCAGCCAGGAAAAGGATTTGTACGAACGATATTCCTGGCTAACAGCGTCGGAGAACCTGGCCAGTCGTCACAGAGAGGGGGGGTGGAAGAGCCCTTTGATGTTGAGGGCTCTGTGTCCATGCAGCTCACCAGAGGGGACAGAGGGGGAGGTGTGGTATGAACTAAACCTATTGAAGAAAGAGTTTAGCTCGTTGGCCCTCTCCATGGAGCCCCCTGGTTGTCTCCCTCCAACCTTGAAGCCAGTAATCTGCTTCATCCCCATCCACGCCTCCAGCTTCCTCCTGTAGGAGTCCTTGCACTCTCTGAGCTTCACATTCAGGTCGCGCTGGACTCTCCTGAGCTCATCCCTGTCCCCAGACCTGCTTTCTTCTTTTTAGGAAGAGCTTTCAGGTCACTGGTGATCCATGGCTTGTTGTTGGGGAAGCAGCGTACAGTCCGGGATGGTATGGCGGTTTGTTCACAGAATTGAATGTATTCTGTGATGCAGTCCGTCATACTGTTGAGGTCCTCCCCATGTGGTCCACACAGCACATCCCAATCCATTGACTCAAAGCAGTCCTGCAGGGTGTCATTAGCCTCCTGAGACCAGATAATTCCTGAATTTGTTTTTTAAGGCAAACCTGAAACTCTTTAATTTGTGCTGTGTGCCATCTTCATTTAATCTTAACCAGTAACATTATTTATACATCTGAACAAATCTCACAAGTGTTACCTTTATTATAACACCACAATTATTCAAATATACCTTGTGGTTGCAGAGATACTCTTTTTAGTATGGGTATACAATTTTCGTTCTTGAAAGGTTGAAAATGTGAAAGAGTTCATGATTTGTTAAAAAATGTTACAAAGGTAGTGGTTAGTAAACGAGACATGATGTGAAGATATGACAGTTAATGATTTCCTAAAAAATGTTAGAAGTGATAATTTGTACAAAAATATAACGGGTGTGATTTTGAACAAAACACACAATCATTGTTATTAATGATTGTGAGGAATAAATAACATTTATATGTGATCAGACAGATAAAATGTGATCTGTTTAACTTTGTTATTCAGGAAGTTTGTATCAAACAAATAGCCCTTCGTACTACTCAGTACCCTTGACATAGCTCTCTGTTTCAAAAAGGTTGGTGACCCCTGTACTAAACTAATAGTAGCCTAACAGACCTAAATATATTACGCAAAAAACATACTTATTTTAACCCTGATCAGGTAAACCTAAAAAGTTAGTTAAGCTGCATTGAATTATTATTTTGAAAAGACACTATGATCGTTCGACATAAGTCAGGCGTGCGCAGAATCGATCACCGGCGCACAATGCATGCCGGGTAGATTTGCGTCCGACTTGCTCTCCACCGACTGCTTGACCCCAGGGCATGATGGGAAACTTCTGTCTGTCTTCGGATCAAAGAGCTGATTGGCTCTTAGATTGAGAACAACCAACACCTTAAATAGAAAATCATAATTTTCAGTGTAATTGTCATCGCTAGATTGTTGGCTATTAGTCACATTTTGTGCAATGATGCGGGCTGATAATAATCAGCACAATTGTCACTGATGGAAACTTGCAGCGTTGCTTTTCCTCCGTGTGTAGCCTGTTTATGTAGCTGTGATGTTGTTTCAGTTTTTAAATTTCTTAAATTTACGGTTGTATGATTTAGAAATGACGCTATCTTCACATATATTTATTTATATAAATGTTTCAATAAATATGACATCCAAGAACTAAAATATGCCCAATCTTATATCCTCAATTATAATAATAACAGTTAAATATATAAAAAGACATCCAAACTTAAAGACCTGCAATTTTTGGGTTAAGTGTCTAGTTCAAGGACACATCGACATGCGCCTAGCGGAGCCAGGGATCAAACTGCCGATCTTCTTATTGAAGGACAGCCCTGCGCTCCAAGTCGCCCAAGATCAGTTCTAGACTATGGCTGTGTGGCATATAGGTCGGTGTCTAAAACCTTGTTGGGAAAACTGGATGTAATACAAGCATCAAGAACATGAAGTGGGACCTTTAAAACAACATCTGTGCCGGCATTGCAGGTAGAAATGGGGGAAATGCCGTTGGAGTTGAGAAGAATACAGATCATGATGACATATTGGACCGGCCCATGGACAAACTGGTAAAGGCAAAAACTACAGGGGGACTTCCTACACTGAGCACCTCTCTCCTCCTCTTCTTCACCTCCGTCTGTATGCATTGATGTCCCATTAATGCTCATTACTAACTTTACTTCTTCCCCGGAGTATTTGTGCTTTCTCGCCTCACAGGATGACCGCAGTTTTATCTGGACACTGGTTCTTCAACCAGCCATGGCCCTGCTGACACCTACTACGATCTTCATTATTAACATTATTAATCCTATTACCGATACCATTAATGCACAGTACTGATTTTGTCTCTTCCCCGGAGTCCTTGTGCTTCCTCTCCTCACAGGTTTCCATGGAGCATGGTTTCATCTGGACCCTGGTCCTTCCTCCTACCATGGCCCTGCTGACTCCAACTGCTAATATCACTTTTATTATTACTCACATTACTATTTCATATTACCGATATCATTAATGCACATTATTGACCTGCTTCTTCACCAGAGTCTCTGTGCTTTCTCGCCTCACAGGTTCCTGTGTATCCGGGTTTACCTGGACCAGGTGTTGCCTCCTGTCGTGGTTGTGTCATACATTAAATGTGCTGTAATTACATTGAATGTGTTGTAATTCACTATCCTGTTCTCCACATGACATCATTGCACTTCTGTCCATCCTGGGAGAGGGATCCCTCCTCTATTGCTCTCCCACAGGTTTCTTCCTCTTTCCTCCCCGTTAAAGGGTTTTTTTGGGGAGTTTTTCCTGTTCTGATGTGAGGGTTCCGGGACAAGAGGATGTCAAATGTGTACATATTGTAAAGCCCTCTGAGGCAAATTTGTAATTTGTGATTTTGGGCTATACAAAAATAAATTGAATTGAATTGAATTGAATTGAATTGAATATTGGGTCAGTTTACAAGGACATAACAACCATCCAACAATAAGTGCAATTCAGCCATGCTGGGAACATGAAAAAAGGCCAACAAAGAGCTTTGGTTGGGTTGTTAAGGAGAAGGCGAGTGAATTAGGTTTACTGGATAGGAGTTATTCTCCAGCTGTGGTTCTGCCAGCTATTCCTCTTTGGTTACTCCCCAGCCTGAAAGTGATCTTGGCCTCCTTGAACTGATGAGAGATGAACGTGGGGGAAACTGTAAGATCTTCGAGTAATAAATCAGTTACCACAATTAAATACAGATTTATGGATCTAAAGACCCTAAAACTGGTAGAACAGCAGCAGTAATCCCATAATTCCATTATGAGTGTGGGAAGAGAGTCAGTGATGATTTATCTGTGTTTACATGTGAGATGATGGCCATATAGTTATTGCCTTACAGTGGGTAGAGGACGTCAGGCCAGAGAGAGTGGTAATTGCATCAGACTCGTGTGCAGTGCTAACGAGTTTGAAATTTTAGCAGTTCCCTCTATGTTATTGGAAAGCATAATAATGGAAAATGTGAATTTTGTGGAGAAGAAGAAACCATGGACCATGTTTTACTGTCCTGTCAGAGGTACGAGTCAGCGAGAGAAGTTTTGAAAAAAGGTCTAAGAGAGATGGGAGAGCAGAATATCATTAATGTACGAAAGAAAAGCTTTAGTGACATGTGTTGGAAACTTTTTCTGGAATATTTAGAGTCAACCAGATGAATTAATAGAATTTGAGAAAAAAATTGAAAAAAATACATTTCTATCTTTATATATATACATATCTATTTATTTACGTATATGTATGTGTGTGTATGTATTTATTTTCGTTTGGTTGTCGTATTAGAGTCCTTAGTCCACACTCCAGATTAGTGGGAGGCGGTAATGCACCCGAAAGCTGTTTGCCAACCGCCATAAAAAGCAAAAGAAGAATCAGGCGGCTGAAAACTGTCCGACTTGAACGCAGTTTTTTGTCAACACCCCTTTCTGCTTCCGCCTGCTCTCGTCTGCTTTCCGGGCGAGGCGCAGTTCATCTCGAATTAGCCTACTATGTAATGAGTGGAAACTGTCACGCCATCCCTGTCCAAAGCTGACTCTTCAGGGGTACACAGAGCGTCATAGTTCCAAGTGTAGGACCAATGACCAGGCTTTGGTATGTGACGAGTTAGGAGTTAAAACCTTCATAGCGCTTGTATGTTGTCAGCATGCGTTTTGTTTCCTACTCACTTATTTGTTCTTGTGGTCTTTATAAATACGTTGGTGATCTGACTGCCAGCGAGGTGGCGAGGTGGGCTGTGAGAAACCCTGACATTATTCTGTTTCTCACCAGGTATATTGAGCTGAAATGTCATTTTATTTACATGTAGACCAGTCTGCAGCACGCTGTCTCCGTGTTCCCGGAGTTTCTGACCACGAGGTGGGCTGTGAGAAACCCCAATGTGCTTCTGTTTGTTACCGGATGTGCTACGTATATGCTGTCCTGTGAATGAACGGCTGGTTGGAGCCAAAAAGACATAATGTGTGCCTGAATCAAAACACAACGCAAAGAGAGAGTACACAACTGCTACATATGACAACCTAGAAACTAATTAGAAATTAATACTTTACAAAAATGTTTTGAGATAAAAGTGGGATGTTAAATAAAATGACATTTCAGCTCACAAACTCCGGGAACTGCCAATGTAGAGAAACACATGCTTAAGCTAGCTGTTGTTAGCATGTTACTAATGCTAAATAAAGTTATCAGAATAAAGCATTTGCTCTAGAAATTATAAATTAAAACAATTCTACAAACAAAAAGGAACTTATACAGATATCACGACGGAGCTCGTCACAGATCAAGATGCTGCAGACTGGCCACGGACAGCAACGCGCACCACTCAAGTCTGCAGGCGCCCAGCAGAGGGCGCTCATGAGACACAACAAACTTGTGTCTGTGGGAAACTAATGATAATATGTTGTAAATGATATTTACAGAAATAAAGGCGGAAATAATATGAAAATGATATGGCTCAGTAATAACTTAAATGATACAGTAATATTAGTAAATAATGGCCAGTGATGGCAAGTGGAATCCTTAAGTCTGTTACACATAGACGTATGTAGGGCTGTAGGCCACAGTGTTATTTATTTTTTTGGACTGTCAGAGGAGCCTGTATTGTAAGTGAAACTAAACCTTGCCTGCAGCACCTGACAGCAGTAAAGTTCAGCACAGACAGTAGTGTGCTCATCACAGCAGCACACAGCACTAGAGATCTGACAGTGCTGAGAAGTACTGGGGGGGACATCACTCCACTCTGTTTCATCTCCCCTCCCAGGTGTGACAAATGCTGTTTTTTCTTTTTCTGCTTAGAAACACTAATTCTAAGATGATGGAGTCCTCCTCCCTTACCTTGGTACCACCGTTCCCCTTCCTCCCTCCCTCCCTCCTCCCTCCCTCTGCGCCTCTCCAATCATCTAGCGGTAATAAAGCCCCTGGAGAGCTCTGCACTGAGATCAATACAGGCAAGAAGAGAGTGCCTTTAGGCTCCGGCATGTCTTCCTGTTTATATACCTCCCCTATCAGAATGCAGGAGCTTCCACCGACTCGTTGCATAATAAACACAATCACTGCACGGCTACACACATGCACATTTCATTCAAACTGTCACGGTCTCTGCTGCTCTTGATCTCTCCTCTAACATCAGATGCTCCATGCACAGACCTCTAGCCTATTGATTTAGTGTGATAATACGGCTCATTGATTTCCACTGAACACAATGTGGACACGTATACATAGGAGGGTTACACAGATGCCTGTATATCAATTTACTGATGAACTGTGATAGTTTCCATTTATTATAAATGGAACCCATCCATCCAGTCCTGCTGTTAAACCAGGTTTAGGTCGTGGTGGTCGCTGATAAGCAAGGACAGCCAAGATGTCCCTCCCTTCAGCCACGTCCTCCTGCTCTTCAAGTGTTCCCAGGCCAGATGGGCCAGATTCTGAAATATTTTATTGATCCACTTGGACTTGGATTATTTTACAGTTGCTGCCATTCTAGAATAGCAATGAACAACATAAAGAAAATATGAATACAAATGTTAAAATATGTGCATCGTACTGCAATATATATAAAGACATAAAAACATAAATATAAAATATGTAAATTGTTTATACTAGAATAAATATGGGGGGAAATGGGATCTGTGATTAAGAGTGTGAAAAAGCAAGAATAGTATAAATAAATAAATACAATTTACGGTATCAATAACTTAAGTGTGACTGTGATAATGCCACTTTTTAGTATTGCACTAAATTATTGTAGAGTCACATTTTTCAGCTTTCTGTTATGTAATTTATTCTTAAATGCTGCCCGTATTGTATTGTATTGTATAAGTGAGAGAATATTTATTTTGTATTATTGTATGTATTATTTATAATCCATCCAGTTCAATTTAAAAACTGACAAATAGTTACTTCCAGCTTGGAGCCACCGCTTATGTTTAGCAGTGGTGGGTCGTCAGGGCCAGCAAAGCCTTCTCTGCTTGCCTTGACAATAGATATTTCACATTAATATTTAACATGCATTCTAAATATTTTCCCCATTATCTTATTTTCTCATTGCACAGCTGTCTTCCTCAGTTGCTCTGCTTCCAGTGCAGCTTGTTTTAAGTAGAGCTTTTATCCAATCAGATTTCGCCCCTATGTCTCCAAGTAAAACAATCTGCCCGGAGGCCTTCAGAATTACAAGTGAATCCCTTTGCAGTTCAAGGAAATGAGGACGATATTGTTCCTCAACCAATCAGATCTTTAGTTTGACATGTTGGGCGTATTCTTTGACGTGTCAGAGCTTCTAACTAGCCTACAAGTACGTCAGCATTAACGTGCAGCTTGATTGGTCAGTGGGCTAGCGTGACTGTTATGAAGCTAGCTATCAGAACTTTGTAGTAGTAAGAGTTAAAGTTTAAAGATATGTAAGACGTTTTTACATGACATTACATGTTTGGCGGTGACAATCCCAATATCTGCTGCCTCTGTGGAGCGGACATTTTCAGCCTCAAACGCATTAAAACGTATTCAAGAAATACATCTGGGGAGGCTCGACTGTCTTCACTGGTGTCCATGAATGGAGAAGGACTTCTTACTGGAACTAAAACACACGGATGTACTGAACAACCGTGAGATTAAACTCTTTGTTAACAAAGAAAGGAGGATGGACTTTGTCTTCAAATAGTGAACAGCAGCTCTGGTAAGTGAACTGCTTTTGTTTTACATCTGCAGTAGCATTACTACTGTGTTCATTTGTCTATGGTGTCGTTTTTATGATCTGGTTAATATTGTTCCCTCTGATGTGAATAATATTTGAATGGTGCTTGAGTGTGTGAATGCGTGTTTTAGCGCTGCAGTTTTGCTGGAATGTGCAGAGGCCTGTTGAATAGTGTTCTTTGGGTTTTATGTTATTCTACATGCTTTGTTGTCATATAAATAAATGTGACTGGTTCTTGTGAGTTTGTTCTTGTCATTGTGTTAATTACATTGATTTTGACTATATGCGTATTCATGTATCTGCACTCTGCAGGTAGTGTATTTGTAGCCCTCATAGATGTTGAGCTTCATGTAACATTTTATTTCACTTGTCAAATGTTACAGTGTTATGTGAATATGAGGTGTTTACACAAAACAAATAATAACCGTCACTGTGGCTGTAGCTGTAGCTAATGAGGTTATTAGGAGGTGGTTCAACTGTAGCAGGACAGCACTGAAGGCTCAGGTATAAAATACACAGCCCGCTACCGATGTTTAGCCATCTTGATATGATCTTTAACTGCGGCATTTCCAGGAGTACATTTCCAAGGAAGACTGTACTCTTGCGGCGTGTGCAAAACGCAGTGTCTCTGTTGATGGGTACTTTACAAAGGAAGGACTCTTTAGGGGGCATGGCAGCAACAGCCCTGAAAATGGCAAATTCAGACAAGACAAGGCGTGTAGTTTATATTTTTGTTTTACAGATATTTGTTGAAACACCCTGCTTGAAACCTGGAAAATCCCGGACAAAATGGGATGTCTGGTCACTGTATGTTCATTGATCAATGTTTATAGTCTACACTTTTCTGCAGACTCTTTACACTGGCTCAAGTTGTCTTCTTGTTGCCTAAACACCACTGGCCCCAGAGAAATGTCATTCCTATTGTATAGACCAGCGGTTCCCAAACTTTTTAGGCCGCGCACCCCCTTCTACATCCCGACCGGGTTCACGCACCCCCAATCCCCCACACCTTTAAAAAAAGAAGCAACAGAGCCTATTTATAGCACATAGAAATCGGACCAATGAGAGAACAGTTTGCTCGCGCGTGGCGTTTGTTTACAAGATTTAGTCCGCTGTTAAATGTTGCAGTGTGAACACAAACCGAACAAAGGGGCAACTGCAACATTGTATCATATTAATCCCTGAATCAGAACAAAGCAAACGAACTGAAGGTGTGAAAACGCCCTGAAACAAAGTTTCAATAACTTTCAGTTACACAAGGCGTCACTTTTAAAGAGCAATCAGGATGGCGAGGACACACGCACAGACTCAGAGGCAGATTATCACATTTCATTTACAATTAACCACACATAGAATGAGACTGCAGTTGTTTTGGGCTGTCTTGTAACTCCTCCAATTTCGATATAAAATATGTAAGGGGCTTTTGACTTGCACTGGCATGCTTGGTGTTCAGGTGGCGACGTAAATAAGAGGGCTTCAGACAGCTGTTAGCCAGAACCTCACTGCACACCACGCACTGTGGCTTTGGGCAATCTGCATTGGCAATCCAAGTGAAGCCCAGTGTTAGATCCTGGGGTACTCCTGGCCCGATACGGGGCTACTTACTAACTCAGCTCTCTATTAAAAGATTCGTAGAGCTGGTGTTCTGGCGAGGGAACTCGCCTGGCTCCGCTCACTGCCGTTACTTCCGACGTCTACCCTGCTTCCTCCGGTCTGAGCGCGCTCGGCCGAGAGGCCAGTCCTGGCCCCGGGCGCTCCTACCAGTCGCGTCGGTTATGGCAGCTTCCCTCTTATGGATCCGTGCTCTTGGTAAATGCCAGGTTAGGTTTTAACGGCTAGGACTACTTCTTTCTAAAACCGTAAGGGATTGTTAAGTGGATTCGGTCTCTAGGATAACCTTACAGAACTCAGTTGTTAGACATACAGTAGATTTAACCTTTTACTGTCACGAGGAACTCTTACTACCTAAGCAAATAAATGCACTTGAGAAATTTACTTTAAATGCAGATTAGATATTTATTGCAGGTTATACTTGGTTAGTTTTTAGCAAGGGTTAAGCTACAGCTCACATAAAATGTTACTACACTTGATTCGTTATAAATTTCTTCTTAGATTATACTCATTAGTTTTAGGTGCCGAGACGGCTCGGTGGGAGCTGGATTTTCAATGGTCCGATGAAAAAGGTTCTTTTGGAGTTGTTAGGAGCGAAGGTCTGGCCAGACCTTCGGTCCTCCTGCCCTCGCAGCGGAGTCCGCTCAACAGTCCTCAAAACTCAGTACAAAGTCTTTCTAGGGCTGCTGCGTTTTCTCCGTTGTTCAGTTGTTAGAGTCGAGCAGTGGGGAGAGGAAAATCTCCGTCTTTAATCGTTGTCCACGAACAGCGGTCTTCTTTCCGTGAACAGAGACGAAGTCCTCGAATACTTCAGTTGCGCAATCGTCCGTATCTTCTCGGAGCGTCTGGACAGCTCCCGCATAGAAATCCCATTTGGAGCTTGAAAACTTCTCCTTATATCCCTGATTCGGGCTCACAGTTCTCCCTCCCTCCTGCTCTGAACACATGATCCTCATCCCACCCTTTTGTGTGGGCGTTTGTTTCTAGAACCTTCCCGAGCTTTCCCTCTTGCTTGTATGAGTCATCTCTTGCAGTAGATTTCCATGTCCCATGACTGTTTTCCCAACCACTCCCTAAAACATCTGCTCCTGACTCATTCGGGTTGCTTATTCACCATGACTTAACACTTTTTCTACATCTCATCTCCGGTACACAGAACATTATTATATTCAGTTTTTACTTGGTTAAATCACTCTATGCATTAAACATTTGTTATATTACGACCATAAACTTTGTTAAATCACTCTATGCATTTAAACATTCATTATATAATGATTATAAACCTTTTCTTTCGATTACACTTTAACTATTGATTTCTGAGTATATGCTTCATGCTTTTATATCCTGTCTTTCCCCTGAACGTGTATGCATGTTTTCGAGGCAGCTCTCTGGGATCTCAACTCTTATCGACACCCCCTTCTTGAGGTCTCAGGCTGCCGCGTTGTGCCCCAAGTAGTCCTCAAGGAACTCATCGGCGCCTTCGGCGGTGATGACGGCTCTGATCCTTGCTCCCAGCTGTCGATCACCACCAGGCCATCCAGACCGGGTGGTTGGAAGTCCAGGAATGGGTCGTCATCTTTCGCGTCCCTCAGTTGCTCGTCCATGCTCAGTGCTAGGGCTAACACATTCTGGCCCAGAATGCTGTCCGGAGAGAGGGAAGCCGGGGTAGGGGCCGGGCTGGTTGATACATCGTCTTCGGACTCGCGATATCCCGCTAATCCCTCAGGGATAACCTCCACCAGCTCTCCGCATTCCTCGTCGTATCCCCACATCCCCATCAGATTTGGTATTATTCCTGCGGTCTCCGTCTGGACGCCCACGTCTCGGTGTTCCACACTCGTGATGCTTGCTGCGTCGTCATCTTCCTCTGGAGTTGGTGCGCGGTATAACACTGCTGGCAGGCGTGGCCCAATGACGACGAAGCGGCCATCGGTGAGGTGGGTGGTGGACACCCGGGTGCCATCAGGGTACTCCCAGATTTTAGCATATACTGGGCAGTACATACCATTGCTGTAGAGCAGGACTTCTGGTACGGCTCTCTCAGCGGAATTCCACACTACTCTTGCCTTCGTTTCTACTTCCATACATTCGACCACATTCATTGCAGGTATATAAGGGGTACTTCCCCTGCAGAAGATGCCGCTGGCTGCTCCTATCGGGAAATGTCCCAGGTAGCACTGGGTGCACCATAGGGCCGGGGTTACCTCCCATAGGTGCAATATCTGCTCCGTGAGGATCCCACAGCAGATACAGCGGGCATCCTCCTGGAATGATGTTGGACACAAAGACTTCATTAATTATTACATTTTTAGCGCGTTTTTTACAAGCAAAGCTTTAGCAAGCAGGGGGTGGTCTTATTTTCATTTTCTTTAAGGCCCCCTCTCAGTATCGGAGCGCTTTGTGGAGCGCCTTGCAGCCAGGGAATGCAGCCATGGAGATGCCAACACCATTGGAGGAGGTGTTAGGCCTGGGCTTGTGGGCCCATCCCTTCTTGGAAACAGAGGCTCATACATCATGAGCCAAGCTGCTATCCCGATTGATGATTCAGAACCCGCCCAGTAGATGGCGACAGTTATGCCCCAACCTAGGCCCCAAAGAGCAACGGCGCCGATCTTGTGGAGCCAACGCCCTCTTCCTCTTTCCTTCATAGCCATGGTCATGACCACGAGGTACGCCAGTGCTGCAACCGCCATCATGGCCTCGACGATGGCCGAGACCAGCTTTAGTGGGTTGTATAAAATTGCAGCGATGTCGATTCCCACCCAGATGATCACCGCTCCTGCCTTCACTAGACCGAAGCGGGTGGAGTCGATGTGGATTCTCCCCAGGAGGTAAGTTGCGAACCAGGACAGGGTGAGCCACATTGATCCTCGATAGATGTTTTCAATCACTGTTTTCAGACACCCTACAGCTAGGGCTAGTATTCTTAGCGGCTGATCCATGGACCATTTGCCCATGCAACAGTAGAAGAACCATATGATTTCAAGGACCCAAAAGTCCAGTTCGGTTAATCGGATCATTGGTTTGCAGATGCGTTCTGCGTCAGAGGAGTTCTGGAATGCTTCAGTTATACCCACTCCGAAGGTGGTCATTTCTGAATTCTGGAATGCTTCAGTTATACTCACTCCGAAGGTGGTCATTTCTGAAGGTACAGTGGTTGTGGTATTGGTGGCGTTGGTCATCTTGGCTGTTTAGGATAACTTTTTCTTTCTTCAGTTTGAGGCTCTTGGTTGAGGTTCCGGGTCTGCAATGGCTATGGCGCTCCAGTGGTTCCCCCTTTATAGGTGGGTAGACTCCTCCCTTGTTCGTGGGAGGAGCCTCTCCTTTACTTCTCCTTTTTTCTTCAACTTCCCCTTAAAGCACGAGGCAACAGCGGCTGCTACCCCGCCCTTAATGGCGGCACATATTATTAGGCCCAGGATCACAATTCCAACAATCATCATCAAATAGGGCCAAAGCCAGGAGAACAAACTCCCCATCCAGCCCCTTATGACCGTGAATCCTTCTCCAATCTTCCCTGCCAATTCTTCCACTACGATGGTGGCGGTCCCGACTATAGAGGCCCCTGTTAGTTCGATCCAACTGCACTCGTGTTCTCGTCGGCCGCTCCCGCAACTTAGCCAGTGTTCTTCTGGCTCATAGCACGTTCCGTTCCCATATAGGCGGTTAGCACCTACCCATTCAAATCCTTTGTCTTCCTTTCCCTCACAGACTCTTCCTGAAGGCGTGGCCCTCAGCTAGAAAAACTGTAGGGTCTGTTACTGGGGGGATGATTTGGCCGTTCACATTCACTCTGTCTTTCATGCGATGGCCCAGGATTAAGTTGGTACAGCTGCTGGTTAATGGCCCTGATCGTCTCCATTTCCTGTCTTTATCCTTCTTCCAGGTTACCTCTTGCACGTGGGTTTCATATTCAGTTCCATAGTGTGTCTGGCAATGGTCTTTCCATCCTGGCACAGTCTCACAATGTCCCCCGGCCAGGCTGATGTTGCAGGTCGTGTTTCCTCGGTTGCATTCCATCTTCCAGGGCCGCGGGCCTATATATGGTTCTGGTCGGCTCCATACCCCAGGCCAGATGTCTCTTTCTTTCGAGTATACTGTAGCCAGGTACTGATATTTCACCCAGTAGTTTGAGGTTTGAGTTAGACATGGCACCACCCATTCTAACACTTCATCCTTCTGTAGGCCCCACCAGGTTGAGGTATCGTCCCTGGTGTGGGCTTCTTTCCATGCCTGCAGGGTTCCTTTGATCGTCTGATTCGTTTTCAGACCCGTGCAGTCATACAGCCACGTTCCGTAAGTCCGGTACCACTCTTGCCAGAGTGTGCATCGCGGGGAGGCTCCGTCGGCTAAATACTCTGTTCCGTTCAGAGCGTCGAACATTTTGGTGGTCACACAAGTGTCAATTTTTTGGAAATCCCCTCTTGGGGCTGTCATTAACTCCTCGGGTGTCGGCAGTTTTTGTACATACATGTCGGTTGTCCTTGGTCCCAAAAGGCCGTGGCTGGCTCTGGAGTATCCCTGCGTGAAGGCCCCCTTGAAATGTGTCAGCGGGGTTATCCATATCCAGGGCAGAGTTGTGTTGAGCCACTCCTCGTGCTGGGCATTAGGTAGGGGTAGATAGATGTTCTTGTGAGCCTGATACTGTGGTTTGTTAACCGGAGTTATTACGAAGTAATTTTGCCTTTCGCAATAAAAGAACACATTCCAGAAGCACTTATCTAGGAGAGGGAGCTTGTTCTTTTTACAATGCTGCGTCCATTTCCTGCTCCTATTTCTCCGAAGACTGTCACTCGTCTTGAATCGTGGCGGCGGCGGCTGCCATTCTTTGGCCACTTGAGTCGTAGGTAGTACTTCCTCTTCTTCCTCCTGCTCATCCTGGGTGACATTGTCGGCTCGGCTGGTGATATTGTGCTGCTGGTGGTTGATTGTGGTATTACCTAGTGGCTTCACTTTAACTTTAAACCGCCGGGGTTTACGTCGCGGCGGTGTGGCCTCGCAGGTGAGATTGTAGTGTCCCCAGAACATCCCTTCTGCCGGTAAAATCGTCAAACACGTATCATTGCGGTGGCTCGCTGCATATGTTACCTTGGGTTTCCAGTATCCCTCGTTCCCTTGCTCTGCCCATGAGACACATGCCCATGAACAGTACCAGCCTGGGACAACGTTTTCGGGGTAGATCCAATTACACTGTGCCCTTTTTTCTTCTTCTACTTTCTTTTTTATAATCGTAATCTTCATCTCCGCTCCCTGCGTAGATACGTCATCTATCCTCCATGTCGAATTCTCTATTACTTTCTGGAATTCACCTGCCCAGTCTGCTTCCTCACCCGTCTCGTTGATTTTCTGTTCCCAGATAGTCATCCACGCGATGATGGTAGCTGTCAGGTTCGGTGCCGTCCCACCCCCTTCTTGGACTTGACTGGTTACGTTAGACGCAACCTCAAGGTCCAACTGGGACGAGGTGTTCCTCCAGTCAGTGAATAGGGAGAGAACGATTGTTCCAGATTCAACCGTCCAGCATGTCTGGTCGAATCTCTTTGTGGTAGTGTGGGACACCCTTACATGAGCGAGGGCCCATGGGGCACTACCGTAGTGGTACAGTATAGCCAGGACGATGCTTAATCCTGTTAGTACTGCTACCACTTTAGCCATTAAGCATAACCATAGTCGTTTTCCAGTCCGTGGTCGTTTACTTGATTGTTCTAGTTGTATGCCTTTTCGTCTTAATGAGCCGTGGGGTAAGGTTGAGGTGCGCCTAAATTCTTGAACCCTCCCATGTAGAAGTGGGAGATCCATGGCGCGGGAAGCTTCAGTGTGGTGACCGGTAAGTCGAGGTCTACAGGTGGAGCTGCGCAGCCGGAGCTGTGGCCCGGGGGAGAGTCAAGGTCGTGCTGAACAATCTTATCCTTCAGGAGCTGGTGATATAGTACCGATGGGTGTCGGCCAATCCTGACGTCCAGCCCCCGCCACACCCACTCGTAGTAGGTGACTACTAACGTGAAGGGGCGTGGGAGGGGTCCAATGCAATCCCCGTCCTCGTCCGCGCTCACCCCCAGGAATGCATAGACATCCCTGTCTTCTGGGTAGGGAAGGTTCCGGACCTGAGCGAGAACGGCGTATAATGGCTCCCCGTCCTCCATCTGGAGCTCCGTCACTCTAGCCCACAAATCTGAACGATTCACCTGTGGGTGCATCCAATTGCGCGTCTTGGTATGTGGCAAATCCCGCATGCGCAGGCCCGGCTCCGGGTTTGGTGGGCCCAAGCTTGGCAGGTAGTAACTCAATGTACGCAATGACACGGTGCGATTTTCAATGACACAGCGTTCGTTGTTTTTTACGTGAAGAGCTGTGCGGCGCTGCATGATCGGGCTGTTGGTCCAAATCAAATTCTCACCCAGCCAAATGTCAACATATTCCCCTTGCAAATAATCAGCATAGTTAGGACCCCAACGTAGTTTCAGCGACTTGCCTTCTACGCTGAAGATAGCGGTATTTAGGATCCAGGGGGACAGGTCAGGACAACAGAGGACCGGCTGCATTAGCCATGGAGAGGTCCACCTGACCATGGCTCTGTCGTACTGGAGATCCCATCCTGTGCGAATATTTCTCTGTAAGTCCGCCTTCCCTGGTACCCGTAGGTCTGGGGAGCGCTTATATTCGCCATTGCTGCAGAAATAAGCGCCGGATCCACAGAATCCTTTTCGGTATGCAAAATCTCTTTTGGGTTTGTCTAAATATACTTTTTCATTCGGCAATTGAAGATATGGCCTTTTTCGGAGAGACGGAGAGATTCCTTTTCTTTTTCGTCCTTTTTTCGTTGGTTGGTTTGGCAGTGACATGTCGACAATCAAGTTCCGTTTTTCAGCAACGATTCTTTTTAATCGCTGCTACTGCGATTCTTTCCTCCCTTCTTCAGTTTGCGGAATGACTTCCGTGCCCAAGCTGTTAAACCCCTTGCATCTGCGAGCGGGTCTGGAGGAGGCTCCGCCTCATCCGCTCTAGTCAGCTCCACCCCAATGGAGTATACACCGTCGAATGGGACCATCACGGTCCTCAGCGTCACCATGACGCGCATTGTGTGGGCCGGCCAGGTAGGCGTCGCTGCTCTAGCCGCCCAAGAGCCCGGTATTTGCATAACACCGTCTCTTCGCCACCCTTCTGCGGTGACTGTAAAGATTTTACTTTTTTCCCTTGTCTTGGCCCCGGTGTGGTAGAAGGCGTCTAGATCCGTGATGCTATACAGGAGATTCGTGCCTCGTGCACCAGCCTCTGTTGGCACCGGGGCAAGCTCATGTATTGGCACGTTTGGATCACAAAACACGTCCTCGATCAACAGGCGCCAGGACGTGAGTTCCCAGGGCCCCATCCAGCCCAGGCTCGTTGCCATTTCTAAGCGGCAGTCGGGTAGGCCTGCTGCGGTGGCGGTGTACCCTGGTGCCTCAGGGTCGCGGTAGACCCTGAAGGCCGCTGGGATTTGTACGGAAGCGAGGGGCGGGTAGGTAACCTCGGCCTGAGCTGGGCTGTATGGCCAGTTCCTTTGCACCGATTCCCTCCAAGATCCCCTGAGGCTGGAAATCCGGTTTCCGCATGCCTCCTGTTGGTCACCATCAAGTGGGCCCATAGTTGGTGCAGAGGGTTCCCCAGACTCCGCGTCGATCCTTTCAACAGTAGCTGCAGCACCGTCATCCTCCCATGAGGCGGGTGCCAGGGTCTGTATTGGCTGAAGGAACTTTCTCACCTGCCATCCTTCGGCGGTTCCAGCCTGCACCATTAGGCCGCTCTGCTGGAGCAGGGAGCAGGACGCACAGAGGTGCAACCTGTGTCCATCCCACTGGCAGACACAGTCCTTTAGGTTCAGCTTCTTCCCCTGCAGATCCCACTGGGTGACGAAGGTCAATCTTGGTAATATCTGCATACGGCATGAACCGCATACATATGCATCCATAACCTTCACTGGTTTGTGGAGCATTTGGGTAAATTATTTTCTTCTCCCTGTGACCCGGGAAGGTTTCTTGTTTCCGGGTCCCTGCCATGCAATGGCTAGGGTGGTTGGCAGCAGGCAAACCACACAGTCGTTCTTGACTTCTCTCCATTGCAGCACTTCTTTTTCTCCTGAGAGAAATCCTCTCTTTGCATATCCTAACTTCTTCAGGGCTCTTCCTGCCCAGAGCCCCGTAGTACTCCTTCTCATGTTAACCACCCCTTTGACATTGGCCACTCTGACGTAGGGTGGTAAATCTTGTATGTTGGTGGCCATTCTTGAGTTCCTGGTTTTCTCCTAGTACGGAACTGGCTTCAGCTGCCCTACTCCTTGGATTCCTTTTTTCTTAAGTTGAACAGTGTTACTGTCCAATATCTTGACTACTATGTCGGATTTATCGTACTTGGCTTTAACTGCAGAGTTAGGCGCACCAACCTGAGCCTTGATCCAGACGCGCTGTCCTACTCGAAGTGGCACTTTCTGCTCAAGCTTGGGTCCTTTATCTTCCAAGCCCCGTCCCACTTCTTGTGACGTGAAGGGGCGGCGCATCAGCTCCTCCGCAGGGGAGGGCCGGTCACTTCGGTAGCGGTCGTTCAGGGCCTTGGCAATTTCCAGGGTCTTAGTGCTCCATTCTCTCGAGTTGGCATTTTTCCCAATCCAACTTTTCACCAAGCCAATGGTCCTTTCCACCACCCCGTTGGCCTGGGGGGTGTATGGGGGAGAGTAGATCTTATCACCCCATGCTGTTGGCACCACTGGTCCACTTTAGCGTTGCGAAAGTGCGTTCCGTTGTCAGTCCTGAGCTCCATAGGCACCCCTAAGTAGCCACAGACTTGGTCCAGCATGCTAACAACACTGTTGCCATTAGCTTTTCTTACTGCTTTTGTGGTTACATATCCTGACATGGAGTCCACAAGCACCAGCAGGTACTTTTCTCCGCTTTTACCCGGTACCCCTAAGGGTCCTGCCACATCCATGCAGATAGAACCCCAGGGTACGGTACTTTTAATGGTGAGTCCTCCCACCCTTTGTCCTCTCCTTCCTGCGTTGTATCGACCACACAACTCACAGTCTTTTAGGATTCTGCGGACTTCTCTCTCAGGAATCCAGAGTCGCTGCTTTTCCAGTTCCCTTCGCGTCGGAACGGTGCCTGCGTGTCCTAGTGCCTCATGCACTGCCTGCACCACTTCCTTCACATTTTCTTCTGGGACTACCCTTCCTTTGGGCAAATCTTCCCACTTCTCGATCCCAACAAAGACAATTTGTCTCATCTGGACGAAACGATCCACTTCTTCGTTTCCTTGCCAATGAGTTCCTACTCGCGTGTGGGCCCTCTGGTGCACCACTTCGAGCTCCATTGTTAGCCGCAATTCGGCTATTTTTCTCCATAGGTTTTCGTGAGCTACTGTCTTGTTTTTAGCACTCTCAAAACCATTTTCTTCCCATATGGACAGGTCTTCATTAAGGGCCTGGGCGCAGTAATAACTGTCCGTTATCACTCTGGCTCGCTTTACCCTTCTTCGCTCCAATTCGAGCAGACCTTCCAGTATCGCCGTCACCTCCCCGGTCTGGGTACTGCCGGGGACTTGGCCTCTTTGTCTTGAGCGCTCCTTCTCTTGGTGTTTGAGAATGAAGCCCCAGTAGGCTTTGTCGTCTTGTCCTTTTCTCGATCCGTCTGTGTATAGAGTCCACTCTATCGGTTCGGATGGTGTTTCGTCTTGTCTCGTCTTTTTCTTACTCACGGGTTGTGCAGGGCCGATTTCGAGGTCTGGGTCCAGCAGGATGTCTTCCCACCGACCCCACCTCGCGTTCGTTGCCTTCGTGCTTTCTACCGTGGCTTTTCTTAGGAATCGATGGACCTGGCTTTGAGTGAGGACCCTGATGCCCTGCCCTTGAGCAAGGTCTTTCAGGGTGCTCCAATACCTTGCCAGAACTGCCAACTCCTTCTCTTCTGCTGGATATTTCTTCTCCACGGAGGACAGGGTATAGCTCCACAGAGTGACTATTCCCCCCCCTTCGTTGCACACTTTCACCACTGCGTCGTCTTCGTTGCAACTGACCTCCGCTACCAGCTTCGTTGTCAGACTCCGTGGCTCCAGCCACAACGCTTCTTTAATGGCTGTCCGCAAGTTTTCCAAACTGTTTTGGTCCGTTGCTGTCCATTCCCACTTTTTGTGGGAGTCTTCTGGCTTCTCTTTTCTTAGTTTCATATACAACGGTCTTGCGTACTTCTGGTAGCTAGGGACATGGTCCCTAACGTAGTTGCAGAGTCCCAGCACCTTCTGTAGTTCGTTCAGCGAGGTTGGCGGGTCGATCTGTTCCACCTTTTCCCGGAATCCGTCCGAGAGTCCCAGGTCGTTGGAGACCTGGAACCCCAGGTAGTTCACTTGGAATCGTCCAAATTGGCATTTCTTTAGATTCAATTTCAATCCTGCCGCTGTTAGTCGTTCTGTGACTTTTCTCAGTCTGTCCAGATGTTCTTCTTCGGTGTCATCGGCAATGAAGACATCATCGATGTATATGGTTGTTTCCAGGCCGTCCAGTATGTCCATTACGGCCGACTGGAAAACATTCGGAGAGTTTTTGTAGCCTTGCGGTAGCCGTTCCCAGACGTACGCTTTGCCTTTGTGGGTGAACGCGGTTTTGCCCTGGGAGGCTTTGGCTAGCTTCAACGAGAAAAATCCGTTTGCTAGATCTATGCAGGATTTGTACCTTTTTAGTCTCAGTGTTTTCAGCATCCCTTGGGGGTTGATTAGGCTGGCTCGGTTGGCGACAGTCCTGCGGTTGAGGGCTTTAAAGTTGATTACTGGTCTCCATCCTCCTCCCGATGATTCAGGCTTTTTGACTGCCTGTATTGGGCTGTTGGTGATGGGATTTGGCTCCTCGCGCACCACTCCTAGCTCGCTGAGCTCCGTGACTATCAGGTCCATTTCTGCAACTGCCCCTGGATTCAGGGGGTATTGGCGGACGGGCGGGTGTACACCCCCTTCTATGGTGTGGGTATACTTCGCACCCATTTCCCCACAGTCATTTTTGAACCTAGCCACTCCGGCTTGGGATAGTATGTCTTTTAGCGTTTCTTTTCCCTCCGGGGAAAAGTCGCTTTCTTCGGTCTTTTGCTTGGTCACTTCTGGAATGTCCACTGGTTTGTACCACTCCCGTGATAACGTTCCCATCTGGATTAGCTTTGCCCCTAGGATTTCTAGTCGCTGGTTTATCGGGGTTCGACCATCTGGGCCGCTATGCAGCTCTTTTAGGTCCGTTATTGTCATCAAATTGTAGGGTCCTAGAGCCCACACAACTCCTTTCCAGACGCCAAACGGAATCTTTTTGATGGTTCCGTCGGCTAGTTGAACAGTTAGGTGTCCTTTCGTTTCAAGGCATTTGCGGGTCATCGACACGTCAGCACCAGTATCTACCTGATAGGGGATTCCATCCACGTTGGTGTATATGTCGTCCCCCACCCAATAGGCATGATCCACTGTGACCCGCGCCCGCTTAGCCATTACTTTCTCTGCCCTTCGCTCCCAGCTTCCAGGCGGGAGACACGAAGGGCCTGTTTCTGCTCTGTTGTCAGCTTGTTGTAGTCTTCGGAGGAGAGAAAACCGCTTTTGTTGGCTGGTGGGGGCCGTGGCCCCTCCTGTTGTTGGTCCGGCGGGGTCCGTTGGTAGACGCCCTGCCTCTGGAACCCTTCTTGCCTTGGAGCACCTTGCTCCCTTTGGTATCCTTGTGGACCTCTCTGGGAGCCCGGCTCACGCTGGTAACCTTGCTCTCTTGGGTAGCCTTGCGGACCTCTCTGGAATCCGGGCTCACGCTGGTAACTTTGTGGGGCCCTTTGGAATCCCCCTTGTTGCCTTCTTGGTGTCTGTGAAGGGCCGGGTCCTTCGGTGGGCCTCGCGTTGTCATACGAGGGTCTGGGAGCCGGCGGCTTCGGTTGGCCTCCTCTCTCTCTTTTGTCTTCCAAGTGTTTTTTCTTCAGATCCCACTTTCTTACTGTTTCTTGGATTTGTTCGGTGGTGCTTTTGGTGATGTTTAGGGTCACAAAATCAATGTCATTCATTAGGCCCTTTGTCAGCTTCCTAAGGGCTTGCACACTTCTTTCTGGCGGAATCGCCTGTCGCAAGGCGTACCATGCCTGAGTAAGAGTTTGCCCTTTTTCTAAGCTTTTCCTTGCCTTGTCGATTTGTGACTCCTCGTCCTCGCAGTCTTCCAGCACTAATCTTCGATAGTGCTGTTCCGCGGTTTCTTCGGGACCCATCGGTTGGTCCGTCACATGGGCCAGCCACAATCTCTTTGCTTCGTCGTTTGTGGAGCTGGCTTTTACCATAAGCCATTTTTGCGTCAGATATTCTTGCACCGATTCTTTTGGGTCTCGGTTTGCTACCATCGCCCTGATCTTTTTGAACTCACCAAAGCTCTGGGTGGAGGCTTGCATCTTTGTTAAGCCATCATTTTCTTCAGCGGTGGTGAGGCAGCCGTTCCGTGCGGGGCCCGGTTCTTGGGTTGGTGGTTCGTCTTCGCTGTCCGAGATGTCTTGCCTCAGCGCCTTCTCCTCTTTTGCCAGCTTGTAGGCTGCTTTCTTCAGGCATCGTAGCATGACATCGTACACGATCGCCACAAAGCCTGTGCGGAAATTACCCGTCAGCTCCGTGGCTTTTGCGAGGGAGCCGTAGGTCGGGGTCATCAGAAAATTCGCCCATTCTCCTTTTGGTGCGTAGACCATTGTTCCTTTTATTCCCTCGAGGTCGTGCAACCATGTTTCTGGAACATCATAAACTGTTTGGCTGACCTCTGGAACATAGGCTTTTCTTCCGTCTTTGGTGGTCAGTGGCCCATATTGGTCATCTCTGGCGATTCTCTGCGAAGCCGTGTACACTGAAATAAGGGGCAGTGGGTTCTTCTTGCCTTTTCTGCTTCCCTGTTTCAGGTCTTTTACTCCTCCCGGAGCCTCATATTCGATTGAGGTTAGGCTTGGCACCGTGTCTTCTTCGTCTGAACTTTCAGCTGCGGTTTCTACCTCGCCCTCCCTCTCCCTCTCTGGTTCTGGGGACGGTGGTGCCGGCTGAGTTGGTTCTGGTGTTCTTGCCGGAGTTCTGGGACTTGCCCGGAACCGGTCTGGACTTAGGAACCTTATGGACCCTTCTCCTCCTCCGTCGTAGTGCATTCTCTGCAAGCCGCCGGATTCCGCTGGGCTGGTGTTCCCACGCTGTGATCTTTTTGACATGGAGGTTTCTACCTCGGTCTGCATCGCTACTTCTCGTGGAGAGGTGATCGGTGTATCTTTTTTCTTTTGGCGCCTCTCCTGGCTTGAGCTGGCTTGTGGACGTCGCTCTTCTTGCCTGGAGGGTCCGGGTGTCGATTCCTGGTAGCCCCTCCGGTCTGCTGCTTCTTTCTTCAATCCTGCTGACGACGGGAGCCGTGGCAGAATTGCTCTCACAATTGGGCCTTCTTTCTCCTCGTATTTTGGCTGTCCCGCCCTCCAGTTGTTTGGTCCCTCTGTTTTGTAGAGGGGTCTCAGTATTCTCTCCTTTCGTTCGTGGTATTGGGCCACCGAGGTGACTATTACCAACTCTTGGATCTGGCACCAACCGTGGGTAGCTTTCATCAGGAGGCGCATAATCCTCATGGCTGCCTCCTCGGCTACCTCCCATGGTAGGTTGCCGGACCTAGCCCCGTCGTTGCATATGACGACTCTTTTGTAGGCCATCTCGGTTGCTCGGGTGACACCTTTTTCTAGTGCCGCTTCTATGTCATCCCGATAGGCATCCTGATCTTCTCCATCCTGGTATTTTTCGATAGGCACATGTAGCACAGCAAAATTACTTGATATTCCGCCGCTGGTAACCACTACCGATGGCTTGGTCTCTCTATATCCCTTCAGGCGTTCTTCGAGTTCTTCTTGGTAGCTTTTGCCGGCCTCTCTGACCAGTGCCTTTCTGAACCGGGAGATGTGAGGTTTCAGATGTGAGTTGGTTACAACAACCAGTCCATGGCTGTCTATGTCCCAGGGCTCTCCGTAGTGATTATATGCGGTTACCCCTGTCTGGTTCGCATATTTTCTGGTGTCTTCGGGCATCCTTCTTAACAATGGAAGGTGTTCTCCCGGGCTCAGGGAGCGAAGGTGTTTTGTCTTCTTCTGGACTTTCCTTCGCTGCTCCTCGTCTGGTTCCCTAATCTCCTTCAGGGCCCTTCTTACTACTCCGGGCGTCCCTGATTCGATGGAGGACGGGAGCGGTTGGTACTTCGCGCTCCCGCTCAGCGTTGAGTCGCCCTGGACTCCGTCCTCCTCTTCCTCCTCGTTCTCACTGCCCTCTTCGTTGTCCTTGGACTCGGAGGAGTCTGACCCCGAGTCCACGGAGGCCTCGGTCCCGTGGGTGCTGAGTTGATCCTCGCTGGTGTCCTCAGTGTAGCATGGCTGTTTGGCTATGTATGCCGCTATTGCGTCTTGTTCTTTTTTATTTTCTTTGTAGCGGGAGGTGGCTTTTACTTTCTGCCTTATAGTTATTGACCCCGCTCCCATTTCTGTAGCCAGCATCTTCACGACCAGCGTCGTATTCTTTTGACGGGCTAATTATGGTGACTATTTTCCCTTTAATGACTTTCATTACTACGAGCCACCAATGTAGCCACTCTCCTACTTTTGCCTTACTCCTCGGGGGTCCTTCACACCCTACTACTGCCGCCACCATTCCTGACTTATGGGTGAGGGGTGCGAGATAACCCCCTTCCTTTTTGCAAAACTCTTCTACTTTTCCTCCCACCTCGTTCTGATCTGCTTCTTCATGCAGGTCGATTAGGTGTTGCTGGACAGAACTGTCCCATGTGGCCCATCCTCTTCCATTCAGGATGATTTGATGTGGGACGTTGCCTCTGTTTTCTTGATCCAGCGTCGGTCCTCCCGATGCCGCTCCGCTCGTTCCAACGACGTCCTCCTCCTGGTCCTCGCTGCCATCTGCTGCCGGGGCCTGGGTCGGTGTCACTGGCACGTCCTGCTGAGTCGTCGCCGGCTGCGGGCTGCCTCTGTTGCCATCGGGTCCTTGCTGCGATTCTTCCATCTTGGACTTTGTCTTTGTCTTTGTTGTCTCGAGTCGCCTTCCTCCCAAAGCCTCTCGTCGCACGTTGAGTAAGGGATGGGATCCGGCTCTGGCCTCTCTACAGGTCGGATGAGTCTGGTCGATGCTCTCCGTCGCCTGCGGTTCTCCTGTGCTGGCTTGTAAATACCACGCACAGCTTCGATTCGTGGATGTCTCGCAATCGGACTTCTTAGAGGCTTGGGCAGCGTTGCTTTCTTCCCCAAAGCCTCACCTCCTCGGGTCTTTCGTACACAAACGGCAGCCTCTTTTGGCTGCCGGGGTTCTTCTTTTTGGGCTCAACGTACTCCTTTTCCGATGAGCCCCACGTTGGGCGCCACGTATTAGATCCTGGGGTACTCCTGGCCCGATACGGGGCTACTTACTAACTCAGCTCTCTATTAAAAGATTCGTAGAGCTGGTGTTCTGGCGAGGGAACTCGCCTGGCTCCGCTCACTGCCGTTACTTCCGACGTCTACCCTGCTTCCTCCGGTCTGAGCGCGCTCGGCCGAGAGGCCAGTCCTGGCCCCGGGCGCTCCTACCAGTCGCGTCGGTTATGGCAGCTTCCCTCTTATGGATCCGTGCTCTTGGTAAATGCCAGGTTAGGTTTTAACGGCTAGGACTACTTCTTTCTAAAACCGTAAGGGATTGTTAAGTGGATTCGGTCTCTAGGATAACCTTACAGAACTCAGTTGTTAGACATACAGTAGATTTAACCTTTTACTGTCACGAGGAACTCTTACTACCTAAGCAAATAAATGCACTTGAGAAATTTACTTTAAATGCAGATTAGATATTTATTGCAGGTTATACTTGGTTAGTTTTTAGCAAGGGTTAAGCTACAGCTCACATAAAATGTTACTACACTTGATTCGTTATAAATTTCTTCTTAGATTATACTCATTAGTTTTAGGTGCCGAGACGGCTCGGTGGGAGCTGGATTTTCAATGGTCCGATGAAAAAGGTTCTTTTGGAGTTGTTAGGAGCGAAGGTCTGGCCAGACCTTCGGTCCTCCTGCCCTCGCAGCGGAGTCCGCTCAACAGTCCTCAAAACTCAGTACAAAGTCTTTCTAGGGCTGCTGCGTTTTCTCCGTTCAGTTGTTAGAGTCGAGCAGTGGGGAGAGGAAAATCTCCGTCTTTAATCGTTGTCCACGAACAGCGGTCTTCTTTCCGTGAACAGAGACGAAGTCCTCGAATACTTCAGTTGCGCAATCGTCCGTATCTTCTCGGAGCGTCTGGACAGCTCCCGCATAGAAATCCCATTTGGAGCTTGAAAACTTCTCCTTATATCCCTGATTCGGGCTCACAGTTCTCCCTCCCTCCTGCTCTGAACACATGATCCTCATCCCACCCTTTTGTGTGGGCGTTTGTTTCTAGAACCTTCCCGAGCTTTCCCTCTTGCTTGTATGAGTCATCTCTTGCAGTAGATTTCCATGTCCCATGACTGTTTTCCCAACCACTCCCTAAAACATCTGCTCCTGACTCATTCGGGTTGCTTATTCACCATGACTTAACACTTTTTCTACATCTCATCTCCGGTACACAGAACATTATTATATTCAGTTTTTACTTGGTTAAATCACTCTATGCATTAAACATTTGTTATATTACGACCATAAACTTTGTTAAATCACTCTATGCATTTAAACATTCATTATATAATGATTATAAACCTTTTCTTTCGATTACACTTTAACTATTGATTTCTGAGTATATGCTTCATGCTTTTATATCCTGTCTTTCCCCTGAACGTGTATGCATGTTTTCGAGGCAGCTCTCTGGGATCTCAACTCTTATCGACACCAGACACAGATCATTTATCATATTTCCTCTTTTTTCCCAGTCTGATGCTCTCTCGTTTCCTCTTTTTTACCTTGACTCCGCGATGGGCCTATGTGCTCCCGATTTGTCTGTGCAATCCCTTCCTCCTTCCTCTGTCTGATCTTCCTGACTCCCGTTCGATTTCTTCTCCCGGTACTAAATTGTACGTTTTTAATTTTAAATTGAAATCTTACAAGGGGAATTTTTATAATGCATGTAACCGAGCGTCTTGGGTTCGTGTATAAGGGCACTTATCATACAGTAGTAACTGGAGTCGGGAGATTAGACATCTTGTGTCAGCCCACGGCTACTCTCTTTATTATTGTTTTCTCCTTTGGCTAGAGGCGGGGGTTGCATTTAATATTAATTATTCCACCATTACATTTTTCCTCTCGCGCACCCCCTAGAGGCAGCTCGCGCACCACACTTTGGGAATCCCTGGTATAGACAATACAGTTCTCCTAAGTCTTGAGCAGAGACTCAACTTATTTTCTTATCCTCAGAGCAAATATTATCAGTCCACTCAGCCTCCTGTGTCCCTTAGCAATTCAATGAGTTTTGAGCTTTTTTGGCACTCAGCATTTGCTAGTGACACAAAAAACTGCCGTAAAGCCACACCTGACTAACTGACGATAGCAGTGACAGCTGGATTACTGCCAGCATTTCATCCATAACCAGCATGCAACTGTTTGCCACGTAATCACATAGTGGGTTGTGTTTGATTTGGGCTACTTAGCAGTCCACAAATCAACCATTGAGGACCACATTGGGTCTGGATCACATTTCTCTGGCCTCATGGAGCTGTAGCTCTTTTGGGTCTGTGATGTCGAGCATTTTTATGAAAACACTCCACTCCGTTGCGTTCCGATGTAGCTGCCTTTCTAGCAGAAAAGCCCATGAAGGCAAACTTCTCCAATGTGTGTATCCACACAAGAAGAGAGTGAAATTACCTTTTCTTTGTTGCATAACCCTCAGCAAGTGTCCTTGTTTGAATTCACAACGCTAACCACGTGTTTTCTGCAACAGTAGTGGAGCATCATAGTTTGCAGTCACTGGGTAGCCCAGCGTGTTAGGTGTCGCCAGGCATCAGTATGTGACAAGTTGGGGTGATGTTGGCCAAGTCCCAGAAAAAGCTAGTAAGTGGACTTTGAGTTATATTTTGGGAAAAGCCGATGGAGCTCCCATCCAAAATGAATCATCATAGGCCCTCAGAAACCACATGAGCACACACTACTACTACTACACTGCTACTGTTACAAATGCAAATATTGTCAGCAGAATAATTTGATTTCCCACATTTGTTATTGCCAATTGAATTCCATCACTGAGGTAATGGGTGTTAACAGCTGACACAAAGTGTATGGATGATATTCTCTTGAGCAGAGACCTAATCATAATGGTGGGAGGAGAAGCAAAAAACATCTGGCACAATACACTAACGAGATAATTATTTCCTCCCTCTCATCTCGCTCCCTCCCTAGCTGACACTCACCATCACCAGCGCTGACTAATTATCTAGCGTCTCCAAGAGATTACTGATTTATTACTTGTCCCGCTGCACATTTCTATTACCTTCTCTGTCCGACAACAATGTTTGTGTTCCAGAACATGTCATAGCAGCTTTCTTTCTGGACAAGGTTTACTAAATCCTTGACTTTTATTACATATCTGCCTAATTGTCTTGCTGGTCACTTGACGGAGAATATGTCGGTAGCTGCTCTGTTTAGTGTGGCTCTGATGCACAACGACAGAGTACAGTTTAAAGTTTTCTCAAAGGCACCAGCTCTAAACTGATTTATAAGTCAGCAGGAGGAGCGGCTCGTCCACTCCTTACAGGGTTGGTGGTTTAATCCAACTCCTACTGGTCTGTCTACATTGTCTTCTTGTGTCAACACACACTTCAGCGAAGTTTGCCCTCTGGGTTTTCTGGAAAAAAGAGCAGTTAGCAGGGGAAAATGCAAGATAAGGAAGGAGAACATTTTCCTATTTTTATCTAATGGTAGACATTTTCTGAAGATACCAATACTGATTTTTTTTTTTTATTATTTTACTTTACCTTTATTCAACCAGATAAGTCAATTGAGGAGCAGATCTCATTTACAATGGTGACCCGGCCAAAAAGGCAGCAGTCATTATTGAAGGAGAGTAATGAAATGAGGGTGTGGAGTTTTAGTGTTTTATAGCAGTGTGGGATTTGGTGGTATATAGCTGAGTAGTTGCAGATTGTAAGGCAAGGCAAGGCAAGTTTATTTGTATAGCACATTTCAACAACAAGGTAATTCAAAGTGCTTCACATAAAACCATTAAAAGCATCAAAACACAAGGCAAAAGAAAAGGAGATTTCAAAAACAATTTAAAAAACAGTGTAAGAAATAAAATGCAGTAGTAAAATGCAGAAATGCAGGAAATTGATTAATATATTAATTGAACGTGGTTCAATTAAAGGCGGCAGCAAACAGAAAGGTCTTCAATCTTGATTTAAATGAGCTGAGGGTCTCAGCAGACCTGCAGCTTTCTGGGACTTTGTTCCAGATATGTGGAGCAGAAAAACTGAACGCTGCTTCTCCATGTTTAGTTCTGACTCTGGGAACAGAAAGTAGACCGGTCCCAGACGACCTGAGGGGTCGGGATGGTTCATAAGGTAGCAGCAGATCGGAGATGTATTTTGGTCCCAAACCATTCAGTGCTTTGTAAACCAACAGCAGGATTTTAAAGTCAATTCTTTGTTGGACAGGAAGCCAGTGCAAAGACCTCAGAACTGGAGTGATGTGGTCCACCCTCCTGGTCTTAGTGAGGACTCGAGCTGCAGCGTTCTGACGGATTTTTTACAGAGACCTGTAAACACACCGTTACAGTAGTCCAGTCTGCTGAAGATAAATGCATGGACAAGTTTTTCCAAATCCTGTTGAGACATAAGTCCTCTAATCCTTGATATATTCTTCAGGTGATAGTAGGCTGATTTTGTAATTGTCTTGATATGGCTGTTCAGGTTGAGGTCTGAATCCATAACTACACCTAGATTTCTGGCTTGGTTTGTGGGTTTTAACATCAGTGACTGAAGCTGAGCGGTGATTTTCAATTGTTCGTCCTTGGTACCAAAAACAATTACTTCTGTTTTATCTTTGTAACCCTTTCATTTCCAAGACTGCGCTAACGAGAGCCACCTAGTGCAAAAAACGCGTAACGGCGTTCTCCTCGCTCAGAGGGCATCCATACCATAACAACACTTAAGGAGCAACATAAGTCAGATGACAGCTGACGGTACCACGTGTTTCACACTCATGTTACCGCAATTTTACACACGTGTCCGTGAACTACGGTGGCCCTCAGGTAACGTAGAAATACAAGTACAGTGTTTGATTTGACGTTCTGTGCTACTGTAGAAACATGGAGGACTCTGTGAAAAGGCTCCCTTTGTAGACATGAAGGACTCATTCTAAGCTCACAAAATCACAAAGATTCTTTGTTTCAGGTGATTATACACGAATGAAAACATAGTTATGAATATATTCCATTTCTGCTAAAAGTTCTCCAGAAATGCTACACGCTGTACTTCTTGTATTTGGTATGAGCTCCAGACAAACTTTTGTCCAACTTTTTCATTAAGTGTAGCATCTTAAAAAAAAAATGTATTCATGAAACAATAAATAACTATGTGGCTCTATCCCTAGTGATGCCAATAACTTTATTCAGTGTTCCATACTAGTGAAAAAAACAGTGAGTGTGAATTATTATGGCCATTATGGCTGTGTGTGCAGCAGGAGATACAGGTATAGAAACAGAAAAGAAATAAAGTCACAATTTTGACAGTTCAATTGTGTATCCTTGGTGAGATCCCAGTTGTTAAAGGTCCAATGAATAAATGTTGTAATGCCCCAAACCACCATCTGACACAATGTGTGGGTGTTGATGGGGTTGCTGATCAATACCAATTTCATTTCATTTCATTGTTTGGGTCCTCATTAGCTCAAGTTATACCTTCTGGTCCAGAGAATAGATCATATAAATGACATAGGGTCATAATGTAAGATGATAAATACCACTTTGTCAGGTTTCTGCCTTTCAAAGATCAATACTCATTGTGTCATAGTCAGCTGGACGGATGTGCTGTAGGTATCTAACCGTTTAGTGCCTCCTTACTTTGTGACATATCGACCACTCTCACTGAGAGATGTGATTATTATATTATGTTTCATGTTTCGTTGATGACAGTTATTGACATTGTATGAGAAAAATTGGGAAAGTATTGTAACCACAAAAGTGCTCATAAGGCCAGGCAAGAGTTTCTATAAGGAGTAAACGGAGTCATTCCCAAGACATTGAAGCGCAGTGCTAAGACCCCACGCAAACAGGCTAAGAGAGTTTAAAGGTCTGTAACACGTTCCTGTTACCACCGTGGGCTCTCCCAGCACAATGACACTAGTATACACAAATAGTGCTGCTTAACGTTCTTTATTTATAATTATAGTTCAGGCTGGTCGCGGCCGTGCGCTCTCCTGCAGTGCCTCCGAGTGCACCCGCTGTGTATGATTCTGTCGGGAGGGTCTGTCGTCCTCTCCTCCACCCCAGCCTGTGTCTCCTGCCCGCATTTCCCTCTCGCTCCTCCATCACTACTAGTGTTTATATGGGAGAGAGAGACACACAATCAAAGATTGGCTTCAGCTGCGGCTAATTAAGTCTCTTCACGGCACCGTTCTCTGAACCTCCCCCACTCTGTCCCCTCTGCAGCTGAGCCCAACCACGCGCAGCCACCACAGGTCAGAAAAAGACAGAGGAGCAGGAGAAAATAAATAATGATTAACAAAGTTTAAGAACCCTACATAACAGCATGAAAATGGAAAGCCTAGTTTTGTTGTGGCAAAATGAGAAGAGACGGCTTGAATTGACGTTGCAACCAGCGGGGAGTCTTTTAATTCGAACAAGCCAACATTAACAAGTTCAACACATCCTCATACAATTCCAATAAAATCCCACATATTACTTTTCACAGATTACTTTCATAGTCAAACTTTACCCCCCTTACATCACTTTCCACCAATCAAACAAGTGGGTTGAACCACAAACAGAGCACATCTGATTTCACTGTCATGCTCTCCTAACTTCGTTTGAGTCAGGACAACCTTTTGGCAGAACACAACCTTCGTTTACAGGAAATGTTTGGATACAAATAGGGGTGATCAATTACAATCTGTCTGGTGCTTTAATCTCTTCCTAAGAATGTTCTTATGAAACTCAGTGTGTTCAACATAACAAGTTATATAAACTGTTTACTTGTGAATCCAAATATGTTCAGTTCAATCCTTAAGTTATATGATGATTTTCTTCAACAGTTTCCCAAAATAATCTTAACTCCATATACAAGCTTTTTCTGGATCTCTCAACCACAACATGTCCTGGGGGACATTCTGGGTGAATGGGTACAAGGAGTGGATGAGGACAATCCCATCCTGATTCAGGACCACAACAGACATCCCAGTGGGACTCTGTTCAAGTCACAAACCATTCATGACCCTAAAAGAAGAGTTTGACATACCACTCTGAAGTCTATAGAGTAAATATGAAGCTAGAGCCAGCAGTGGATTAGCTTAGTATATATATATATAGACTTTAAAAGGGTAAATAGCTAGTATGGCTATTTTTAAAGGTAACAAAATCCTTATTTTTGAGTCAGCTAATAAACATGTTATATCTATTTTTTTAATCTGTACTAAAAGGCTGCAGCCTCATATTTCGGCCCAGCATCATGGCATGGTGAAATAGTCACGAAATGCAATCAATTGGTTTCGTGTACATGGACACAAATTGTCTGTTTTTAATTCGCTTAGGACAAAAACAAAGCCAATTAACTCAATCAGGATCCTTTTTCATATAGGACATAAATCAAACACATCCACATGACAAAGCAAGTGATGTAGTATTTCATAGCAAAAAAATACCACTTACAGTGAGTGGGAGGGCAGGTAACAAGACTTTCAATCACAAGACCGGTGTTCGTCAACACATGTCCAACACCTAGTGTTGTTGTGGTTTTGTTGCCTAAACCTACCGTTTGTAACAGTAGTCCTACACCTAAGTAAGTGGTTTTGTTGCCAAAACCGAGCTGTACGTGGTTATGTTAAACCTAACTTTCATTTGTTACTTAAAAAGATAAGACAAAGATGGACAATTCATGTCATTGTACACTAAACCAGTAGATTGCCTTTCATTACATTAGTCATTTAGCATACGCTTTTATCCAAAGCGGCTTACAATAAGTGTATTCAACATCGGTTTTCAAGAGAACAACTTGTCACCAGAAGTCATAAGTGCATTTCCTTTCTTCAAACAAGTATCTAAGAGCATAAACCAGAGCCAACGTACAGTGCAGAAACAAACGAATGCAATAAGTGCCACAAACTAATATGAATACAATAAGTGCAATAAGGTAGTATGAATACAATAGATGCTAAGTAAGTGCTAAGTGGAAGGCTAAGGGTAGGCCTTCTTGAAGAGGTGAGTTTTCAGCCTGCACCGAAAGATGGGCAGCGACTCCGCTGTCCTGACGTCAGTGGGGAGTTCATTCCACCACTGTGGGGCCAGGACAGAAAACAGCCGCGACCGGGTCGATCGGCCGCAGGGACCTCTGAGCGACGGGGCAACCAATCGCCCCATGGCAGCAGAGCGAAGAGGTCGGGTGGGGGTGTAGGGCGTGACCATGGCCTGGAGATAGGAAGGAGATGTTCCTTTCACTGCCCTGTAGGCTAGCACCAGAGTCTTAAACTGGATGCGAGCTCTTACAGGGAGCCAGTGTAGAGAACGGATAAGGGAAGTTGTGTGGGAGAACTTGGGGCGATTGAACACCAGGCGAGCTGCAGCTTTCTGGTCAAGCTCCAAAGGTCTGATGGCCGACGCCGGGGCTCTGGCAAGTAGAGTTGCAGTAGTCCAGGCGGGAGATGACAAGAGCCTGGATTAGCACCTGCGCCGTCTCATCAGTGAGGAAGGGGCGAATCCTCCTGATGTTGTAGAGCAGGAGCGTGTAACCGATGCAATGTTTGCTGAGAACGACAGTTGGTCATCCAGGGTCACACCTCCGAGTCCGAGTTGGAGTCACCACGGTATTGTCAATGGTGATGGACAGGTCTCGGTGAGGGCAACCCTTCCCCGGGATGAACAGTAGCTCGGTTTTGTCCAGGTTGAGCTTCAGGTGGTGTGTCGTCATCCACTTCGAGATGTCAGCCAAGCACGCAGCGATGCGTGCCTCCACTTGAGTGTCCCCGGGGGGAAATGACAAGACCAGCTGGGTGTCATCGGCATAACAGTGGTAAGAGAAGTCATGCGAGCGAATAACAGAAGGGTCCAACAGCGGCTACACTTCCTCCGTAGGCTGAGGGTCTTTGGTGTCAACCAGAAAGTTTTACTCCTCTTCTACCACGCCATAGTTGAGAGCGTCCTGCGGTTTGGAATCTCAGCCTGGTTTGGCAACCTCAGTGTGCAGCTGAAAGCCCAGATCACCCGGCTAACACAAAGAGCCATGAAAATCATGGGAGTCAGACAGCATCCCACACTCCAGGCCGTCTTTGATGAAACTATCATTAGACAGGCCCAGAAGATCATTTCAGACCACACCCATATCCTCCACCCTGAATACCAGCTTCTTCCCTCAGGCAGACGCTTCAGAGTCCCCCAGTGCAGCTCAACCGCTTTAAGAACTCTTTTGTCCCCTTGTCCATCAAAGCCCTAAATGGCAAGCTAGCCAGAGCTTAACCCTGGAACACCGATTTTTATTTATTTTTAATATCTTAACTATACACTACTGGTGCGTTATACAATGGGCAGTGTGAAATGTGTTTGTTGGCCGGTGGCAGTCTTTTGTAAGTACTGTAGGTACTGTGTGTGCGGGTATGTGGACTGGCGACAGTCTGTGTATGTAAGCACAGGAGACACATCATTCGAGACACATCATCATTGACGGAAGTGACGAGCTGTTTTCCCTCCAATTTGCCTGTCACCTGATCCAGCTCACTTGTGCGTAGTGTCTGTTTCACCCCTTTTTTCTAGTTTTAATTGATCTACTAATAGTACGATGTCAGCCAACACGTACTAGAACTTTTTTAGAACTAGAACTGTTTTTGCATTGATCTGCTATGGCTTCACTCACCTCTCCATCCAACTGTGTCAGCTGCGCCCGCCTGGTGGATAAAATCACAGAGTTGGAGGGAAGAATATCCACGCTCTACAGCAGTGGTTCCCAAACTTTTTCTGTCAAGACCCCCTTTGATGATATAGGAACATTGGACGACCCCCCCCCCCCCCCCCCCCCGCAACCCGACCCCAAATTTTTCTTGGTTTTTAATGAATTGCATTATAATGCATGAACTGTATAAAATATTTTTATTTCTTTCTAAAATAAGTACATATCACTTCACAGTTTATTCTTCAGTTTGTTTAACTGGGAAAAAAAATCGCAATAATAAAATATATATAAAATAAAAAATATATAAAATAATTTGTAAATACAATTAACTTAATTTCAAACAAAGTGCAAACAACATATACTGTATTTCCTCACATTGAACAGCAGGTTTTCTCAAACAATAAAATAACACAATTATGAACAAGGTGTGCAGGTCTACATGGACCATATTATTTTGTGATCATATTCCTATGTATATTCCTATTCATATATATCAATCAGTGACTGGTGTGGGCTTGCTTTGCTTTACAGATTTTGTCAAAGCGGGGTTGCTGGTTGGAGATAGCTACTCTCAGTTCATTCTCAATGTTCAACTTTGATCTGTATTTGGTCTTCATTGCAGCAACTGCAGAAAACCCTGTTTCACATAAATAGGATGTGGCAAAAGGCAACAGTATGCCCATAGCTCTTTGGCCTAGTAGTGGGTAGTCTTTCTCCACTCCAATCCAAAACACAGCCAGTGAATTGGATGTGAACTGTAGTCTCCTTGTTGAGTCAGATGTCATGTCAATGTACTGCTCTTCCTCTGTGGTACTGAGGTCTGCAGGTGCAGTTGCTTGAAAGGGGTCTCGTAACCAGTCATATTTGGCAGAATCCTCAGGGAAGTACTTGTGAAAGTGCTTTTGCAGGGCTGAGATATGAGCCTTCATACATGGAATAATTGTATTTTCCAGCTCATTGTTTTCTAGGAATGCATTCAGGTTTTCAAAGGAGTCCACACTCCCCTCTGCAAGCCTTCTCTCCCACATCTTCAGTTTTTTTGTAAAAGATGTTATTTTGTCTGTGAGCTGTGGAAGATGAGTGTTGGTGCCTTGCAACTGTAAATTCAGTCCATTGAGCTTCTGAAATATATCACTGAGATAGGCAAGCTTCTGTAAGAAGTTTTCATCATGAAACTTGTGGGCAAGGTCATTCCCTTCTTCAGTCAAGAGCACTCTAATCTCATCCCTCAGCTCAAAAACCCTGGACAGTACCTTCCCTCGTGAAAGCCATCTAGACTCACTATGCCACAACAGAGCTGTGTGCTCGGATCCCATTTCTTCACATATTGATGTTAGAATCCTGGATTTCAGGGGTCTGGTTTTTATGTAGTTGACTGTTGTGATGACATCTGTCAACACTGAGTTCAGTTCGGGACTTAGCTCTTTGGAGGCAAGTGCCTCTCTGTGAAGGAGGCAGTGTGTCCACTGTGCTTTGGGAGAGACGCGCCTGATAAGAGCTTGCAGTCCGTTGCGTTTCCCAGCCATCGCCTGAGCCCCGTCTGTGCAGACTCCCACGCAGTTCTCCCACTTCAGATCTGCCTCTTTCAAATAGGCGTCAATTATTTTAAAAAGTTCTTCTGCAGTGGCCCTGTTTGGTATATATTTGCAGAAAAGCAAATCCTCCTTTATTTCTTCCGCATCAATATACCTGACATATGCTATTAACAAACTGTCTTTACTGCTGTCCGTTGCCTCATCCATCTGCAGAGCAAAACGACCATCTTTCATCTTTTCAATAAGCTGCTCTTCCATGTCTGCAGAGAGGTCACCGATACGCCTTGAAATAGTGTTGTTTGACAATGGAATAGTTTTCAGTTTATTGGCAGTTGCTTCATCAATAACTGTTGAAACCATGTCAATGGCTGCAGGTAGTATTAACTCCTCCGCTATTGTGTGAGCCTTTTTGCATTGGGCAACTCTGTAGGCTACTTTGTAGGAAGCGAGTTGTGCTTTAACGGGGACAGATGCAGCTTTTTCAAAGTGACTCTGCTGGGCATGACAGTTTTCCAATTGTTTTTGGAAAAACTCAAGGTGCTTGTTAATATGTTCGGGGTGGTGGGTTTTCAGGTGTCTTTTTAATTTAGTGGGCTTCATGCTCTCTGCCGCCAGTATTTTAAGACACAAAACACACTGGGGTCTCTCATCCTGACCGACAATAGTGCTTGTGAAGCCCAGAGACAGATATGCCTCGCTATATTTCCTTGCCTTTACCTTAGTTTGAGGCGTTGTCGAGGTGGTCGCGTCGCCTGTTGCGGCTGTAACAGAAGTTCCATCGGATTTGCGCTTTAGACCAGTCACAAATCTGTCCATCTTTGTACATACTTCCTTCTCTTATCTTTATCTTTCTCTGTCGCTCCGTATCTTTCTCGCTCTGTGTCGCTGTGTGTCTCTCTCTCGTTCGCGCTCCCTCACTCTCTCTCTCCCTCGCTCGTTCGCGCTCTCTCGCTCGGGCGCGCGCTCGCTCTCTCGCTCGCGCGCGCTCGCTCGCTCTCGCTGGTTTTGCCACAGTCGGTCTGTGACATGAGCCGCTCTGGTGGCGTGGTTGGAACACAGTGCATGTCACGTCGGTTATTTTATATTGTTTTACCGGTGTATGTGTGCGTCTGTGTGTGTGGGTTGGTGATGAAGCCGCGACCCCCCTGTAGTACCACCGCGCCCCCCCTAGGGGTCGCGACCCCCACTTTGGGAACCACTGCTCTACAGGATCCAGTATGCCGAGAACCTCATGGACACCATCATTTTCGGTCCATCACAGACTGACACAGCCAGCGACCGCATGCATGAGTCCATCGCTTCCAGTCCTGCTCCTGCTGCCGCGGCACCTCCTCCGGTCGCAGCTCCTGAGGCCTCCTGGCTACGGCTCGGAGCTAAGCCCAAAGCCCTGGTCAGCTCTACTCCATCACATCACGAGCCCTGGTCCCTGGTCTGTGCTCGCGGCAGCCGGAGAGGGAGACGCTCATCTCCTACACCCCATGGCTTCGATGTCCAGCTGAAGAATGGATTTAACGCCCTTGCCCTGCGCGAGTTCCCTCCTCTGACTACGGACTCCCAGCTTCCTACATCATCCCAGCTGCCGCCTCGGGGGACCCACAGCCCCGGGTCCACCGACATCCCTACGCCAGTCATTCCTGAGCCCTCCTCTCGCCCCAGGACACGCCGCTCCATACCGTGCTTTACACCAGCACCGCGGCGAGCTTCGGTCGCCCGTTCTCTCAGTCCTTGCTCGTCTGCTCCGCCACCACTGGTTGAATCCTCGCCTCCATCCACGCGTATTGCACGCGCAGTGTTGCCGCCTCGTCCCCTCTTCGCCCCGACGACGCTGATAGTCGGGGACTCAATAATCAGGAACACCCGTTTTTTCAACGCGGAGACACACTGTTTCCCCGGAGCAACGGCTCAAGACATCCTGCTGACACTGCCTGGCCTGATGCGCGCCCTCCCGTCTTCCATTCGGCGAATTATCGTTCATGTGGGAATTAACGATACAGCCCTCCACCAGTCCGAGTTGACCAAGATGGATTTTGCTTAACAGCATTCCAACAACTAGATTAAAGCTCTGTACATCATGCAGGGTTTAGAGACAAAGAGTCCAAGAGATTGTCTTGAGATGGGGAAGGGTCAACATCTCCACCTATGTACATCCACCTGTTATCACGTGACTGAGGTCCCCTGATGACAATGGAGCAAACTCCATTCGCTGATAAATACCATGAAATGTAGTAGTGGTAGCAAATCGACCTTGAATTAAGATTATTTCATTCAATAATTCATAACTATATTATTTAATATGAGTAACAGTTTTAAGTTCACAACACCCTTGTTGAGATCATGCAACCTCCAGACAAAACAAATCCAATTGACCCGATTCACTCGGTCCAAGAAGCATATCATTATAAATAATCAAATACTTCCCTCCCCCACCTTCATTAACTCCTTCACCATATTTCATGAATAAAAGAAGTGCCCATTTAATGAATCCCATTTCCTCTTGCATTAGAGACAATAATGTGCATAATGTGCATATGCAATAATCCTGTGCATTCAAATGGCACAGGTCGGGAGCAAACGAAGGAGAAAGTTAGCGAAAAGATTAACGTGAGACAACATCCGGTTTCTTCAGACGAACATCCTGTTTTCAGAATAAGATGCCAACAAAGTATGAATTATATTCACATTAAGTATAAAACATGCTGCATCTCGTGAGTTAAAGGGAAAATATACATATGATATAAGAATGATATAATATAAGAAATGATCTCTACTGTGTAAAGGATGATCTCTACTGTGTAAAGGGAATACTGCTGTTAACAAGAACCTGATGTGTTTAAAGTGTTTGCAAACCAAATGTTATTGCCCTTTTGTTCTTATAGCAGTACTTTTAAAATAAAAGTGCGCAATACACTACTTTGTAATTAATTATTGAACTTTGCCATAACAATGCGATTAATCGCAAAAAATCCAAGCGATTAATCGCGATTAAATATTTTAATCGTTGCCCAGCACTATTTATATTAATATACTGTGTTACATTTACCTGGCAGTGTGGTTTCTTTGGCGTCTGGTGTGGTCTATCCTTATAGGGAATAATAGAGGGATCATTTCAGCGTGGTTTTCTACCTTCCACCATGTTAATCAGGCAGATATAGACTCTGTAAACCTTAACCTACCAATTCAGGTCTGCCCGTGCCCTTAATTTTAGCGTATGTACTTTTTCCTTTTTAGGTTCATATAATTAGGTGAATTGTTACAACGTGAACGGAGCGTGTTAGAAGCATTTTACAATGAAAGTCATGGCGAGCGGAGGAACTTTAGAAGCCGCCGGCATCATTTAAGTCGCAAGTTTGGGAGCATTTTGTCTTCCCTGTAACATAATGACGGAATGAGGGTGGTGGACAAAACCGGTACGGTATGTAGGCGTTGTTTAAAGAGAAAGACATACCACAACGGCCATACATCGGACATGTCCACACATATGAAGAGCCGCCATCCCGTCTGTCAGCGACGGGGGACACTCCGTTGTGGAAAAAAAAGGATTTCAAAATCTGGTTAAAGTGCTTGAGCCACGCTACGAATTCTCCTCACGCACCACTTCAGTATGAAGATCGTTCCTCTATGAAAAGGTAAAGACTGACCGCTCACTTCATCATGGCGGAGTGGAGATTCATAGTCCGGTGCTGCAGAGAGTCACACAGACACTTTGTTCATATATATACAGTATATATATACTTTTTGCCAGTCGTGGGCCGTCAGGGCCTGCAAGGCCTTCTCTGCTGGCCTAAATAGAATCACAAAGTTATATCTATTTTATAATTTAATAATTTTTCTTAAATACACTACATCAGGGGTGTCAAACTCATCTCCACTCTGGGCCACATCAGCATCACGGTCGCCCTCAAAGGGCCGGTTGTAACTGTAAGACTGTATAACTAACTTCTCCCTAACATATTGTGAAATAACTCTCTCTGCATTTGATTATTGTTTCTTTAAGTGTAAAAATATTGTACATGCAGTTATATAAATGAAAAATGATATTTAAACACATTTCTGTTATTATAACATATATCATTTTAATTGAGGGTTAAGAAACCCACATTACTCTATCAAAGATCAAACTATTAAAGAAAATAACAAAGACAAATATCAAACACAAGTTATGACATTAACTTTGTTCAAAGCTGTTTGTGTCACCTCTCTGCATCACTAATGTTCCTCCCTGTCGTCGTCCTGTGCATGGCAGCTACATCCAAGAGCTCCTCACTGAGAGCCAGGTCTTATAAACATGGATCGATGCGCTGTGTCCGTGTTGTCTGTGCTTTCATCAACAGCTAATGAAGAAGACGAGTACCTGCTCGTCTCTTAGCTAGCTGTGTTGTTAGATTGCTGCTAGTTCATGAACTCGGTCTGCGATGGTGTTTCTTCACAAACTGACATTTGTAAAAGTCTGTATCTGGTCGGAGCACTGCTCACATACCTTTAGCATGCACTGGGCTGTAGCTTGTGTAAATATATTCTGCTGTGATTGCAGTCTGCCTTTTAATTCTTGGACAATTTGATGTTTTTCTTGGAGGCTAAATTTAGCTCCGTGTTTGGTGTCAAAATGCCGACGTGAATTGTATTCCTTCATCACCGACACTGCCTCATAACACAGAAGACAGACCCGTTTCTCTCCTTGAAGCACAAACATGTGTTCGCTTTCCCATCTTTCATTACATTTTCTTCCCTCTGCATCAATTTTTCTCTTCGTGGACATTTTGGGATTATTTGTCGATCTTTTTCAATCGTTGGAAAACCGCTTTTCGGGCTGTTGCCTCTCCTGTCCACCTGTTGTGATAGTTTTAATGTCGGTACACAGACAACTTTCTATCTCACAATTTCAACTTTCTATCTCATAATTTCGACCATGGGGATAGTTTTATTTTCAAGTCTAACTTTTAATTATTTTTCCAAAAAAAAAAAAAAAAAAAACATTTTTTTATTTTTTTTTGCTGCCGGATTCGCGGGCCACATAAAATGACGTGGCAGGCCGGATTCGGCCCGCGGGCCTTGAGTTTGACACATGTGCACTACATGTATTATAATTTAGAAAAATATTTTTCCCATTATCTTATGTTCTCATTGCACAGCTACTGTCTTCCTCAGTTGCTCTGCTTCCAGTGCAGCTTGTTTTAAGTAGAGCTTTTATCCAATCAGATTTCACCTCTGTGTCTCTAGGTAAGAAGAGAGGCCCGAGGCCTGCAGACTCACAAGTGAATCCCTTTGCAGATTAAGTGAATGGGGACGATATTGTTGATTGTCATAGTCTTCAACCAATCAGATCTTTAGTTTGACATGTTGGGCGTATTCTTTGACGTGTCAGAGCCTTCTAGCTGGCCTACAAGTACGTGATTGGTCGGTGGGCTAGCGTGACATGTTGGCCGGTGACAATCCCAATATCTGCTGCCTCTGTCGAGCATTTTCAGCCCTCACACGCATTAAAATGTATTCAGGAAATACAACTGGGGAGGCTCGACTGTCTTCACTGGCATCCATGAATCGAGAAGGACTTCTTACTGGAACTAAAACGCACAGATGTACTGAACTGTGAGATTAAACTCTTTATTAACAAAGAAAGGAGGATGGACTTTGTCTTTAAATAGTGAACAGCAGCTCTGGTAAGTTAACTGCAGTAGCTTTAACTGCCATAAATATTATTTATGTCATTATTTAATATGCTTGTTTATATATTATTTTTTGTACAACTTGTTTTTATGAATATGGATTTTCATTTGGTTTTATATGTGATAGGAACTATCGCTACGCCCTATGTTGCGCTGGGGACACATTTAGCCGGTGCACAGCAACAAGAAGACGCGCGAAGTGGCAGCGGTCTATATACTCCGCGCAAAGTGTTAAAGTTAAATTTAAGTCTTTAAGTGATCTACTTTGAAGATTCATGTGTTTTCATATGGACTCAGTTTCCCTCTGGGTGTTGACAGACGAATAAATCCGCCAGTAACAAGAACTATGGAATCGTGTATTTCCTGGAGGGAGTGATAGGAGAGTTACTACTCTGTTAATCTGTCTATCGTGTCGCTTTCATGATATGAATAATATTTGAATGGCCCGTGCTCTTGAGTGTGTGGCGGAATGCATGTTTTAGCTGAATTGATTTTGACTATATGCATTGTTCGTTAACATGCCGCCGCATCCCGTCATGCGGGTATTCATGTATCTGCACTCATAGTGTATTTGTAGGTGTTGATCTTCATTTTTACGAGTGCAGGCCCAGGTATAAAATGCACGCCCCGCCACTGCTTGTTGGATATATATTTATATGTATATTGTACATAGTCGTTAAATGTCTGTTCTACTTTTTTGCTTTTTGTTCTTATTTTTATTTTTTTTATATATATTAAATTTTTTTTCCTGTTTATTCGTAAATTCTGTGTTTGTACGAGGAGATCAATACCAGTGATCACTAGTCAAATTCCTTGTACTCGTACGCATACATGACCAATAAAGCTGATTCTGACACACATCTGGCGCTACCCTCTGCCCACACAATGTAGATATAGTCTCATCTTTATGAAAATACACATCTTAAATAGTGTGGTTTTCATGTACCAATGAAGTTTACAAAACGCTGTCAATCACGCTGTGATTGACACTCTTTGAGAGAAAACAGATTCTAAGCCTGCAGCTATTTGATTTCTGGCTTTAAATTCATTGGACACCCCCCTTGGTACCCCTATGTCATCTATGTATCTTGGCTATAAAATGAACCTCCCATGCTCCAGTCCCCCCTTGGTCAGCACCACTTACACCTGTGGAACTCATCCACAGCCTGGTGATACAATAGGCGACTGCTTTCTCCTGTCAGCGGATGCCTCTGTGTTCTCCACCTGTGAAAACAAAAACTTGACTCATGTTAGTTAGCGCCCTTGTATATCTGTCGCTGTGGGGGTCTCATGAAGGAGGTGGTCCTGCCAGACCTGGTCTTGAGTACTGCTGATGTTGTGGTGGGAATGGAGCCCATTGTGCCCATGTGTTCTGGACTGTCTTCCTCTTCTCTCTGGGGGCAATCTCTCGCCCAAAAACGCTCTTTCCCGCATACTTAACACTCCCCTTCACCTGCGGGTCTTTCATACCCCCATTGACAGTGTCCTCTCTTTTCTATATTCCTAAGGACCTATCACTGAGTTAGAAGACTTGGATTTTACTGTATTTCAATTCAAAAATTGTGGTTTATCATGGCGTTATTAAATACCAAAACAATGTGAGTAGCACCCATACTAAAACTGTTCTAAATGTGGATCTATGTCTACACCAAAAAAATTACACCCTACATATCCCCCCCTTTGCCACACTATCTCTGCTGTAAGAGATCACGTGGCAATCATCTAGGTGCATCCATACATCATTTTTTAAGAATTGAATCCCCTTGTTACTGTACAGATTACCAGGATCCTCGTGTTTCTGTAGTCAGTGAATTGAGTCTGAGTTGCTGCCAGTCAGACATGTCCTTTCACACCATTCCTGGGACTCGTACCAGAACACATGTGGAATCTCCCCCCTTGACAACTTCAGATTTTGTGGGGACAGAAACAGAGACAGCAGCAGTATATTTTGACCAATAAACTCTCTAAATATGCCGTGCAGTGAAGTGAATCAGCCTGCATGTGACATTCTAAACATTTTGACCTTAATAGTTAACGTGACTTGCTGTAACTTTCTAAATCCTTCAATCTCATTCAAATACATGTGCTATGTGGGTATGAGTGGTGTTTGCCTAGTTTCTAATGTGTATACAATGTACAAGCTTGTCATCTAATTAAGCTAAAGTCAACTCACCCTCTGTGGCGTATTGTGTGCGCGTCGATCCATAACTAGGAGCCACTGCTCCACTCTCCAGATCTGGAGCCACTCAACTATGCACCTTGTCTAAAACCAAGCAAAACAGAACTACCCAAGATTCAGCAGTAAATGTTAGAATACATCTTCGCTAATCTGTAGTTGGGTACAAAGTTGTCACATGTAGAGATAAAATTTAAAAATTCACAATCCAATCCTTAGATGTGTGTGTGTGTGTGTGCAACTCACCTCTGCATCAATTAATTTTCCTCTCACCTTTTCCTCTGCTCCAAACACACTCCAAGGTGATCACATCCGAAACACTAGTTTTGTAATTCTCCAGGAATTACTCCTCCTGGCCGCTAGGCGGATGAGTTGCTTTTTGCCGTTTTTCTTCTTCTACAAAATAATAGTACTTCCGGTAGCTTAAGCTATGTTATGCTAACGGCGAAGCGTAACTTATAACAAAAGATCCCCACTCACACGTTTCTCCAAAATCCCACACTTTATTTCCACTCGTACGTCCTTTGACCCCTCTCAAAATACACCGGTTATATTCTTTACAATCACCTTTCTTTAACTAATTTTCAGTAGCACCGGGGCTAGCATTTAGCTAACGCTAGCTCTCGTGGCTACAAACAGTTTATTGCACAGTCTCATTCAACATTTAAACGTATTTCAACATTGCTAGAACGCAGACTAGACACACGTATTATTGGACGTATTGTCCTGTTTTATTCACCCTTAAAGCCTCTGGTTTAACAAGCCATTTAGCTTTACCAGACCCGAAGATATTCATGAAAGCCCACGGGAGTTTGACTCGACCAGTTAAGGCAGGGGTCGGCAACCCGCGGCTCGCGAGCCGCATGCGGCTCTTTAGCCCCTCTGTTGCGGCTCCCTGAGTCTTTGTGCAAAAAAATAAAAAAATAAATAATAATAATAATAATAATTTATTTTTTATGTTTTTTGTCAGTGGACAATCTTTCAAAGGGAACAGACTCGGTAAGGTTATCAATGGTTAAATCCAAAAAAAGAAAACTCCTGGAATAAAATAGAAAACAGAGAATTTAATTCTGCGTGGATGTATTTATTTGCGTTCACTGCCAACAACGCTGGCCTACCTGTATGCTTAATATGTGGCGAGAAATTTGCAAACAACAAAAAATCGAATGTTGAAAGACACTTTCAGACCAAACACACAGCATGTGCTGAAAAATATCAAGCTGGAGATGCGCTAAATATCGCTCCCGCCTCACAGATGACAGCCTGCAGTCCCGTTTAAAGCTCAAAGTCACATCTTACAGCCCTGACATAGAGAAACTCTGCAGCGATGTTCAGAAACAAAAGTCACATTAAACATGTGAGAACACTATCATTTAATAGGCTATTATCTTGGAGAAAAATATTTATTTTAGATCCTGAACTGATGTAGTTGTGTTTTTATGTTCAGGCGCGACGGTTGATGGCTGTACGTGTCTGAGGAAAGAAGAGGATGACATCGCACTGAAATGGACTTTAGTCTTACTTAAATACAAACTGCCTATTTTTTATCTTCACTCATTTTAAGATATTAGGCTGCAGCTTATTATATTTATTTCAAAGTAAGCTACTTTTTATTTAATATTTTTTCCACAAACATGGGGAGAGGACCCAAATAGACTTGACTTGTTCTGTGTTTGATTCACTTCTGCAGCTATATGTTATATTTATTTCAAAGTTATTTTATTTATTTTCCACAAACATGAGGACCCAAATAGACTTGAATTGTTCCGTGTTTGATTCACTTCTGCAGCTATATGTTATATTTATTTCTAAGTTATTTCCCACAACTATGGGGAGGACTCAAGGCCTGCATAGTTCTGTGTTTAGTTCTGTGACCTCAATGTAGGCCTACACATGCCAGTGTATTTTTTTTCTCCTCTTCATGAAAGTTAAAATAGCAATAAAATGTCAATAATTGTCTTTATTCTTGTTCTATTATTTCATAAATACAACAAACTATAGTTTTTGTATATATAATATAACTATATATAAAACGTATATAAGCTGTGATATCGAATAGCTTTTGCGGCCCCAGACACATTTTATTTGGTGGAAAATAGAGCAAAATGGCTCTTTGGACAGTAAAGGTTGCTGACCCCTGAGTTAAGGCATCACTACTTCAGTCCGCCCAGCTCCACTAAATGCTTGTTATTCTACTTCCCTTAATTGCCCACAGGATTCCTTATTAATTCACGGCAAAGGCCCGACGAGAGAGTCTTCCAGGGCCGGTGTCCCATGAACAATGGATCCCCAGCGCTCGAAAGCGCTCCCCCGCAAGCCTTAGCACTCCTAAACAGTAAGCCGATTTCGACCCGGGAATGCAAAAGCTGGACCACCAAAAGCCGCCACTTAAGGAGCCTCCCGGCCACGCATCTCCAGTTACGCCGATACCCAACAAACTGTTTTTAAACAGTTCGCTTGCTGACCCAGTAATGCACGAGCTAGGCCAGAGAGACTCCCAGCCCCTGCACACGAGTACCGCTGAGCAAACGAACCACTCATTCATCCCAATGTGGTAATTTTTCTCTTTATTACAGTGCTCATAATATTAACCCTTAATCACAGCACTCGTAATATTCACCCGTATTGTCAGTACCCGTAATTCACCTTTGTTGTCAATACCCGTAATTCAATTTGGAAATGCTACACATAGCATCAACACATGATATGTGTAGCATAGCATGTGTCATAGCAACATAGCATAGCATGCTATGTGCAGCATAGCATGCGTCTCCCCTCGTGGTCAGCCTCTGGGCACAAATCACGGCCATTTCCGGCTAAAATTCCTATTTCTACCTAAACAGATTTCATTAAACGGCTCTGCGTACCTTTATTCGTGGCCACTCTAAATGAATAAAAACACTCAATGTGTTGTACTGAATGACATACACGTTAGTTTCACATGCTACCCGAGAGCAAACAGATGCAATGATCTAATACTTAGGAGGGATCTAATAACACTGCTGCTGTATCTGGGTCTTCTATAAGCATGTGATGTGGTCTAAAAAAGGATTTGAACTTTTCTCTTATAGAGTGATATTTCATAAGGTCCATGTTTTGGGACAATGGTATATATCACATATTGCTATCTTTCAACACAATCATTATAAAAATGCTTTCCTAAGTACCTACATACATTGATTTGACGTAGAACTGTTTTCGGACTGGCTAAGAAAATATTGCAACTTGAAATGAATCAGTTATTTCACAGGATCCTACCCATAATACAATTTTAATATAATTCAGTTATTTTAAACACTATGCACGTCAGGCCGTTGTCAGCCTGTTTAAATGATGTTGTATTCCCTGGATTTCTCTGCAAACATTCCATGGCTGAGATGACTGTGGCCAGAACATGTTCTGACATATTACCAACGTCTGACAAACAGAACACCATCAGGAGGGTCCAAGTGAAATGAGAGGGTCCGGTAATGATAATCCCAAACATACTACAGAGAGAAGGAAGCTGCTGGGAGACAGACTCGGTATGACTTTAAAACATCATGTGAAGTCTGCCTGGCGCTTTCACTTAACCATGCTGTAGCAGGGCATTCTTCTACATCATGTTACGTTTGATTGTGCACGTTTGCAGTGAAGTGAAGTTGCACAAAAATAAATGAAAACTCATAACTCGCTCATATTATAGATTGGCGCGCAGAACCACCCGCCTTAATCTTACCGGTTACGTTATGTTCGAACGCAGATTGGGGAATGCGATCGCGCGTGCTTTATTAACTGTGACAAAGTAAAATTATATCAATCGTGATATTGTTATGTCACGCAAACTTACCGTGAAACAATATTTGACACAACACTGGTAAACTAACGTGAGCGCACCGATGAATTAGTGAACACAATATCGGGTGAAATTGTTGGTTAATTCAGATGTTTAATGGGAAATTGGCAGCAATAACTAACGAGGGTTAGTTCCTATCCATGTTGTGACGACCCCTCCCTTCCACCAGGGGTCTGTGTCTGTTTCCTCTCAGGTTGTCTTGCAGGATGTTGATCGGCAGCTAACGAGCCCCACCTGAGCCTGCTGGGTTGGTCCTAGCTATAAAGGCTGCCCCTCTTCTTGGCTGGGTTCCTCTCTGACTCCTGTGTGGAGGACCTGGCTGGCTGCTGCCTTGTTCTTCGAATCTTTATTCAACTTCTTCTATTTCTTCCGTCGCACCTCTTCTTCTCCTTCATTTTTTAAGCTACAGAAACCGTTCAACTATCAAAATGTTCAGCTCTTTCAGCAGAGGGGTGCTATATCTCTACATATTTCTAACCTTTAAACTTTTTGAATTATTAAGCTTTTAGCAACTTTTTTTTGAATGGGTTTCTATGGAGAAGATTTTCAAATCCTCTTAAACTTCAACTTTCAAATCCTTCAACTTCCTCATACTTTCAGCTACAGACACCATTTAAACTTTCAAATGTTGAGAAAACCCTGAACTATTGCCGCATGATTCAGCTTTTTGAACTGCAGCAATTTAACTTTTATGATTTTTCAGCCCTTTTCTGACTTTATAATGGGTGTGTATTGCGGAGCTTAGAGTGCATGATGTCACCGCTAGAGTGAAGAGCAGCTTGAGATTCTTGTGAAAAAAACATTTGTATTTTGCCACTGTGTCCACAATCTTCACTCTTCATGCATAATTTCTGGATGTAGAAGTAGCTAATCTTGTCCTTGTCGTAGAAAAATGACTGTGGAATCCCACAGATTTACACATTTGACACAGAAGCCGTTAATTGAGACTCACAGACACTCCGCTCTCGCTCTCTCTCTCTCTCATACAGTCATTTCAGGTCTTGGAGACTTTTAGAGGACCCCCCCCCCACACACACACCCACCCCATTTTAAAATAAATTCTGATAAGTTTCTTGATTCAAGTGACATTTACACACACCGCGACACAAGAGGGAGAGGCGAGGAAAGACATGGCAGAGCAGGACAATAGTCATGTAAGCTGTAAAAGATAAAACATAGTACAATCTCCAAATGAGAAAGTTTGCCAGAGATATCAGAGTCTCTCTCACTCACTAATTCTTTCCTCTCTCTCTCACTCACTAATTCTTTCCTCTCTCTCTCATACAGTCATTCAGGTCTTAGAGACTTTTAGAGGACCCCCCCCCCCACACACACCGCATTTCAAAATAAAAGCCCCAAAGAGTGAATTCTAATTGAAATGCTTGTGATGAAGCCAGGCATTTAATAACCTCTGTTTATGTGTGTCAGACATTATGATTATGTCTCCTCTCCCCGTCTCCCCCCCACCCAGCACCACCCTTTCAAAAGAAAAGCCCCATGGATTAACTGTATTTATACAAGCTCAAAATTAGGCTTTTTTGTGAAAAAAATGAATGCTCTTACTAATACTGCGACAACTACTACTGCTGCTAATATAGTATTACTACTACTACTTCTATAACTTTTGCTGTTGCTACTATTACTACTACTGCTACTGCTATTACTGCTACCATCAATATTATTACTACCACTACTGCTATTACTACCACTACTACTATTACTTATACGACAACTGCTACTACTACTGCTATTCATGCTACTAAAAGTAGTAATACTACTACAGCTATTAGTACGACTGCTACTAGAACTGCTATTAAATACTACGACCAATACTACAGCTATTACTATGACTACTGATACTACGTCTTCTACTACTTCTTCTAATTACTAATACTTCTACTACTAATAATACTTCTACTACTACTACTAGTAGTTATTCTAATGCTACTAATACTTCTACTACAACTTATACTACTACAAATATCACCACTGATGAATTTTTTTAAGCCACAGAAACTGTTCAAATATCAAAATGTTCAGCTCTTTCAGGAGAGGTGTGATATGACTTTTCATATTTGTAATCTTTAAACTTTTTGAATTATTAAGCTTTTTGCAATTTGTTTTTGAATTGGATATCTATTTTCAGCAATGCTTTTGCGATTAATTTCAGTTTTCAGCATTCCAACGCATTTTCTGCAGGAAATGCTTTTTCTAGTTTAGTTAGTTGTACTTTAAATAAATGTCTATTACTTTTATCACTCGTCTTGTCTCCCTCATGTTACGACTTTTTGAGCCGGGTCGTGACATACTCACGTGGACGTATTGTTTAACGAGCTCTAGATCCGCTAAAGCTCTGGTTCACGTTACTGGCGGCCAGGTGGTCTGCGGCTGAAAGAATAGTTGGCTCGTTTTTGTTCGACTCACCTCTCTAGTAGTCACTTCCTCTTTCTCGGACACTTTGAACGTCAACCGGACATTCTCCAGTTCCAATGACCGAACGCGGTCGATATAAACGGCCAGCCTATCGTTCAGGTGCTGCAAATCTTGTTTTTCTTGTAGGCGAGAGATCCGGGTCAGGGAGAGGGGTGTCGAGGCCGCCGTCCGGCCAGCTTCACGGCTTGGGGTAGCTGTCGCCATGACAGTTCTTTCAACAATCCTAAGTTTGCGTCTTCACTCTGTGAGCAATAGATAAACGTATCTACTCCGGTCGTTAAACGGGGACGCAAAACCAGTTTATCTCCTTAATCAGCGATAGGAGGTCAATCAATGAGTCGAGTGCTCATGCAACGTCTCAGAGTAGAGTAAAACCCGCTGAAACACTGATGTGATTCCAAGATGGCCGACCCCTCGATCAAGATCGCGCCAAAAGCAGAGACCGCTTCCTGTCTCGCAATGGATGATGGGAGAATGGAAAAGAGAGAAAAACCCACACATGCACACACATTCTTGTTGAGCAAGAATAGAGTACAAATATTTAACATTATATTTTGAACATGTTATATTTTATATGATTATTTTTCCTATAACGGGCATACTATAAATATATTACTTATTCTTGCCAAATTATATATACATAGATGTAGGTATTCAAGCTACAAAGACTTTGAACTGTACATACAACTATTAAACGCCGTTCTAACAAAAAGGGCCTGAAAACTAACAGCATGCATTGCTCGTGATAACAGATATTCTCTTTTTGATTAATATTATTATTATTTACGTTTTTATTTCTTTCTATTATCCTTCTACAGTTGCAACTGCCCTCCCTGGCATGTAGATGAGCAACGTGCTGGCTGCCATGAGGAAAGCCGCCGCCAAGAAGGACTAATCTGTCACTTAATAAAACATTTGCTAAACTACAAAATCCAGACTGCTGGTCCGTTTGTCTTGTCCATGTACATGATGGTAATCTCTGCTCCACAGTGAGCCTGTTCTATTATTTTAATTTATTATACTATGGAGGACGATGTGCTTTCTTTTTGGGAAAATCATCAGACATTCAAAATAGCAACATGGCGCACTGCAAA
>JAFEUB010000947.1:67500-277500 GCA_024529925.1 Ophthalmolycus amberensis | reverse complement strand
CATTTTTTAAGCTACAGAAACCGTTCAACTATCAAAATGTTCAGCTCCGTCAGCTCATCTCTGCTATGACTTTTTCTATTTCTAACCTTTAAACTTTTTGAATTATTAAGCTTTTAGCAACTTTATTTTTGAATGGGATGTCTATGGAGAATATTTTCAAATCCTCTTAAACTTCTTCAACTTTCAAATCGTTCAACTTCCTCATACTTTCAGCTAAAGACACCATTTCAACTTTCAAATGTTGAGAAAACCCTTAACTATTGCCAACATTATTCAGCTTTTTGATATCTTTTAAACTTTTTGAACTGCAGCAATTTAACTTTTATGATTTTTCAGCCCTTTTCTGACTTTATAATGGGTGTGTATTGCACAGCTTAGAGTGCGTGATGTCACCGCTAGAGTGAAGAGCAGCTTGAGATTCTTGTGAAAAAAACATTTGTGTTTTGCCACTGTGTCCACAATCTTCACTCTTCATGCATAATTTCTGGATGTAGAAGTAGCTAATATTGTCCTTGTCGTAGAAAAATTACTGTAGAATCCCACAGATTTCCACATTTGACACAGAAGCCGTTAATTGAGAGGAAAACCAAGTTTCTGCTCCATAGAGACCAATGTTAAATTTTGCTTCAAAAACATCTTCCACAGAACACGGTACCCCATTTCTAGATCTCCAGTTAAGCCACATTTTTTACACTACAGACACAATTTTTACAGGATCTGTTCTTCAACTCATTCTTCCCCTCAATTATTAATATCGGAGCAATAGGAGGTACGGTATGGGAGTTTTGATGATTTGTTTGAGAGGTGTTTCCCTGTTTTATCTCCATGAAATGGCTTCAGGCACACAGGTGTTCGCGATTGAGCCAATTAGTGATGTTGATAAACACACAGACTCACAGACACACGCGCACATACACTCCTCTCCCTCTATCTCTCTGTGTGTCTCTCTCATACAGTCATTCAGGTCTTAGGGATCTTTAGAGGTCTTTCCCCCCTCCTCCACCCCCCCCCCCACACACACGCCATTTTAAAATAAAAGCCCCACAGAATGAATCCTAACTGAAATGCTTGTGATGAGCCTGTCATTCAATAACCGGTTTGTGTTTATCGAACATTATGATTCTGTCTCCTCTCCCCCACACCCCACACCCCATTTCAAAATAAAAGCCCCAGAGAGTGAATTCTAACTGAACTGCTTGTGATGAAGCCTGTCATTTAATAACCTCTGTTTATGTGTGTCAAACATGATGATTATGTCTCCTCTTCTAATTACTAATACTTCGACTACAACTTCTACGACTACTGCTACTACAAATATCACTACTGCTACAGCTAGTACTTATTCAAATGCTACTAATACTTATACTGCTAATAATACTTCTACTACAACTTCTACTTCTTCTACAACAAATATCACTACTGCTGGAATTATTTTAAGCTACAGAAACCGTTCGATTATCAAAATGTTCAGCTCTTTCAGGAGAGGGGTGCTTTGACTTTTCATATTTGTAATCTTTCAACTTTTAGAATTATTAAGCTTTTTGCAATTTTTAAAAAAATTGGATATCTATTTTCAGCAATGTTTTTGAGATTCATTTCAGCTTTCAGCATTCCAACGCATTTTCAGCAGGAAATGCTTTTTCTAGTTCCACTATTTCTTCCGTCCCCCCCTGTTTCGTCGCAACGCTTCTTCTTCTTCATTTTTTAAGCTACAGAAACCGTTCAACTATCAAAATGTTCAGCTCCGTCAGCTCATCTCTGCTATGACTTTTTCTATTTCTAACCTTTAAACTTTTTGAATTAAGCTTTTAGCAACTTTATTTTTGAATGGGATGTCTATGGAGAATATTTTCAAATCCTCTTAAACTTCTTCAACTTTCAAATCCTTCAACTTCCTCATACTTTCAGCTAAAGACACCATTTCAACTTTCAAATGTTGAGAAAACTCTGAACTATTGCCAACATGATTCAGCTTTTTGATATCTTTTAAACTTTTTGAACTGCAGCAATTTAACTTTTATGATTTTTCAGCCCTTTTCGGACTTTATAATGGGTGTGTATTGCGCAGCTTAGAGTGCGTGATGTCACCGCTAGAGTGAAGAGCAGCTTGAGATTCTTGTGAAAAAAACATTTGTGTTTTGCCACTGTGTCCACAATCTTCACTCTTCATGCATAATTTCTGGATGTAGAAGTAGCTAATATTGTCCTCGTCGTAGAAAAATTACTGTAGAATCCCACAGATTTCCACATTTGACACAGAAGCCGTTAATTGAGAGGAAAACCAAGTTTCTGCTCCATAGAGACCAATGTTAAATTTTGCTTCAAAAACATCTTCCACAGAACACGGTACCCCATTTCTAGATCGCCAGTTAACCCACATTTTTTACAGGATCTGTTTCTCAAGTCATCCTCCCTCTCAATTATTAATATCGGAGCAATAGGATATACGGTTATGGGAGTTTTGATGATTTGTTTGAGAGGTGTTTCCCTGTTTTATCTCCATGAAATGGCTTCAGGCACACAGGTGTTCGCGATTGAGCCAATTAGTGATGTTGATAAACACACAGACTCACAGACACACGCGCACATACACTCCTCTCTCTCTCTCTGTGTGTCTCTCTCTCATACAGTCATTCAGGTCTTAGGGATCTTTAGAGGTCTTTCCCCCCTCCTCCACCCCCCCCACACACACACACACACACGCCATTTTAAAATAAAAGCCCCACAGAATGAATCCTAACTGAAATGCTTGTGATGAGCCTGTCATTTAATAACCGGTTTGTGTTTATCTAACATTATGATTCTGTCTCCTCTCCCCTTCTCCCCCACACCCCACACCCCATTTCAAAATAAAAGCCCCAGAGAGTGAATTCTAACTGAACTGCTTGTGATGAAGCCTGTCATTTAATAACCTCTGTTTATGTGTCAAACATGATGATTATGTCTCCTCTCCCCCTCCCTCCCCCACCCAGTCCCACCCTTTCAAAATAAAAGCCTCATGGATTAACTGTATTTAAACGTTTCGCTCAAAATTAGGCTTTTTTGTTGAAATAATGAATGCTCTTACTAATACTGCGACAACTACTACTACTGCTAATATTTCTGGTATTACCACTACTACTACAACTTTTGCTGTTGCTACTATTACTGCTACTGCTATTACTGCTACCATAAATATTATTGCTACCACTACTGCTATTACTACCACTACCACTACTATTATTACTGATACCACAACTGCTAATACTGCTATTCCTGCTACTACCAGTACTAATAACCAGTACTAATAACCAGTACTACTACTACAGCTATTAGTACGACTGCTGATACGCCTACTTCTACTACTTCTTCTAATTACAAATACTTCGACGACAACTTCTACTACTACTGCTACTACAAATATCACTACTGCTACAACTAGTACTTATTCAAATGCTACTCATACTTATACTGCGAATAATACTTCTACTACTACTACAACAAATATCACTACTGCTGGAATTCGTTTAAGCTACAGAAACCGTTCGAATATCAAAATGTTCAGCTCTTTCAGGAGAGGGGTGATATAACTTCATATTTGTAATCTTTCAACTTTTTGAATTATTCAGCTTTTTGCAATTTTTTTTAAATTGGATATCTATTTTCAGCAATGTTTTTGAGATTCATTTCAGCTTTCAGCATTCCAACGCATTTTCAGCAGGAAATGCATTTTCTAGTATCTATAGTTCTCCTGAAAATGAAAGAATAATTAATACTTAATTGGGTAATTAGGTGAAGCGTCAGGTAACCCTTGGAACCATTTTAGCCTGAAAAGCAAATAAAAAATTTCAGAATCAGATTACTTCTTTTTTTGCTGAAATGAAATGCATTGAAAAATCAGCAAAATCCACAAGTTAATTAATCTTAACAATTTACCTTTATTAAATGAAAATCCACACATGACAATATTGCATCCAAGTTGAGCATCCTCGACACTGAATATTATGTCAACTGTTTGTCATCCTCGTTCATGAACTTATCCACAATGAAACTAAGAGTGCATTCCAATTACAAGTAGTTCATAATCATAGTGCAGAGTGCCATATCAAATTTGTTTCTTTATTAAAGTTAGTCAGTTAAAAGCAGGTCTCCTAGCAACAGATCAACAGCCAAAGCATTTTTGCACATCTCCCAATCTGTGGCATCGTCGTAGTCCTCATCTTCTTGCCAGTACCCAATTTTGTACTTTACACTTGCCTTTCTAAACTTTTCGACTTTCCCATTATAGGTTATCGATCCACTTTCCTCAGACCAAACATGAACAAGTCTTCTGCCAACAAGCTTGCCATCCAGGGTCTCTGTCACTTTAATCTGGTCTTCCTCACTGACGCCGGGGAAACTTTTCCAGGCGTTTCTTCTCCAGGTCTTTCCTCTCTTTGTCTTCCTTTTTTTGTTTCTTAGCCTCCTGTCTTCTTACTATCTCATCTCTAAGTTCCTTTTGCTTGATTCTTCTTCTGTCCCTCTGCTTTCTCCCATAGGTCACAGCTTTCCGCAGGAGCGGCTCTTTTTTCTCACAAGAAAGGCCATCTAAATACTTAACAGTTCTGTTCTTCTTGGCACGCATACGACACGAGAGGAGGCAAACAGTTGCATGTGGGGCTTTCTTTTGGGATGCTGAGAACATCCCCATGATTTCTTCAGCATCAATGTTGTGACTTCCTGCCGACCTGGTTTCCTCCTTCAGTTCTTCTGTTACATCCATTTCGAAATAGGCACTGTACTGCCGCTGAAGAACCTCAAGAATGGCAGTGAGACAAGCTTTCATAAGTTCCTTGTGTTGTTCTGATTCTGAGAAATCCTGCTGTAGCACTTGTCTCAGTTCAATCAGTACTGGATCATCTGCCAATACATTGCCAAACAAATCACATTCAGCAGTAATCAGTTCCACAGGATTGTCAATGACACTCCTCAGTTTGTCAGTCACCCTCCGAACAACTTCGATTCCTTGCACATGGTTAATTTCATTCTCGCATGAAGTGTAAAAGGTTCTCATCCATGGAGCTGTAAGTAGTTTGCCAATCAACCCCAAGACACAGAGTTCCAATTTGGCTATGCTAGAGTTGAAGTCTTTGTAGATGGCAAGATGTAACCACAAGTTACAGTCCCTGTCTTATAAAAGTCCAGAAACAGGTTGTACTTCTGAATCGTGAATTCCCAAAATATGGAACAAAATATGAAGACGATTGCCTCGATATCTAGGCAGAAGTCAACGGGGCAATTTGTTTTTGTCCAAGAAGGCTCAAAAACCACGGGGATCTCCTTTGCCATCTTTGAATCTGAGCTTGTTGTTGGCAGCCACATAATCACTCCCGAATAATAATGAGCCCCTAGATTCCTCTAAGTTTTTCAAAGATCGGCGAACTGTACTTGCTATTGAGTCTAAGGGATGCAAATGGCAGTTTAATTCATTCAGGGATATGTTCCATTCTGAACAGACAATCCTCAGCGCTGCTCTGTTAGCTGCACATCGATCACTTAGGGAATTGGAGATGTTACCAATCATATTGTTCTTGGTACGTGGTGTCTTCTTCATCCAAGTCATTGAAATAACAGTATGTGTCAATTCGATTTTCAACAGTGCCAAGAATGTGTTCAGAATAATCTGCAGCTGTGCCTCCAGCTAACTCGTCTACAGCAGCCACAACACAATCTTTTTCCAAAGTAAAATTTATTTCATTCACATGGCAGCCTTCCTGCGTGGTGGCATCAAAACCTAATGTGACATGTTTATGTTCAATAAGTTTTTCAGCACACTGATAATCAGCAATAGAACCAAGCTCCCGTGCCATGAGTTCTACAGTTGTCCGGTTCGGGATGTTTTCTGACTTTCTCCAAACGTAGAAGACTTTTCTCAAGCACAAGAGGAATACTTGCTGTCGGAACATGGAGTGTGATGTAGTCAAAAACTAACATTCGAGTCTGGGACGAATATGATTTCATGTCACTCTTCAAATTCACAACACTAGAGTCTTTTGCTGAAAGCTCTTCAATCTCTTCCTTCAGAATCATATTAGTGTTCTCCAATTGCTGAATTTCTGTGTTTTTTTCCTTTAGTTTCTCCTGTAGAAGTCGATATCGGGAGACAGGCACACTGTCGCTTTTTATAGAAGTCCTTCAGTCTTTTATGTGCTGCTTTTAGGTTCCCAAGTTCAATCTTTCTGTCAGCAAGTTCAACTGCAAGAGAATGGCCCTTCAGCTTCTCCTTCAATGCAGAAATAGTCTGTTTAGTCCTTTTTATTGCCGGGTTTTCAATTGGTCTTTCAAACCCTTTTATAGTACTTTTGTATCTCTCCTGCTCTTTTGCTCTCTCAGCAGAAACATATTTAAGTTGTTTCTTCAGCTTGAGTTTTCGTGGGGTCAATGGGGTCCTAGCTGGTCTGGAGAGCTGCTCGTCATCAGGCGTTGCCAAGGCCTTTGCACTAGTTGATGGCATTGGTTCACTGGTTGCACTGACTGATGGTGATGGTGTCTGATGGCTGTGGGAAGGTATTGGCACAGAAACTGAACATTCCTTATCCTGTGGTGTTGAGGATGGGCCCCCCAGTAGACTTGTTTCCGTCACTGTCAAAGCAAATGGCTCTCCACAGAAGGTAATGAAAGACTGAAATTCAGTTGGGTCAGTCAATTTATGATATTTCCGTAAACGATAAGCAACATTTTCCATATCTGCATTTGGAGATGGTCCCAAAGATACAGAAGAAAAGTGTCCTCGAATCTGCCGCTCGGTGTCCGTTCGTTGACGATTGCAGCGATTGAGAAAGACGTGAAGCACATGACCGCATTTCACTTCCACATTATCCACCGGCAAGGTCGCATAATGCTCCATAAGGTACTTTCTTCCCCTTCCAGGTTGTCCGTTAATTAAAGGTCTTGGACCTCTTTTCAGGGGGCATTTTCCTGAAAGAAGAAAGAATGAGGATTTTTTAATTGTCTGAATCTAAATCAATCCTGGATTTCTGGAAAAAAAGTTGTTCTGAAACATCCAACAGAAAAAAACATCTCAAAATATTTTTTTTTCCAGTTAAAATGAATGGTGGAGCTCAATTGTTGATGAAAGTTAAAAAGAGTGGTCCAATTCATCAAAATACAAAGAGCACGTGGCCTTTGTTTTATAAACAAACTGCTTCAGCCAATCATGCCGCGTCATTCCAGTCACGTGACCATTCGCAATGCAGCCGAAAACCTACAGAATCATGTGATCTCTTGCACACCCTAGCCTACCTGCACATTGTTTCTCTGTCCAATTGGCAGGGACAGGGATATAGTTTTTCTCTGCGTATTCAAATGCCAGTTCACGGCACTTAACTGGAGCAAGGCCATGGAACTGGTCAGCTAGTTGTTTCAAGCGTTTGGCAAGCTCCTCCATCTCATCTGTGAATATTCTCTTTGCCTCAGCTACTGCACCCCAGGCTACTGATTTTACTTCCCCTTTCTCTTTTTTCTTTATGAATCTTTTGAGGGTTGTCTTGTCAATATTTCTATCCCTTCCAGCTTTTCTTAAGGACTTCTTTCCTTGCATGACCTCAGCGGCGTTTGGCCCCAGGTTGTCTTCCTGGTGTAGTTTCTTGGCATGATGCCTTTTCTACAATGTTTGACATTAAAAATAAAACATAAACAGATAAAATATGTTTAAGACTAAACTTAACTTGTGCTTCATGGTGGGGTAAAGTGAGACAGTGTCTCACTTTACCCCACAGCTACTATTTTAGTAAAAACATCTCTTAGCAATTCAGGCTAATCTTCAGCTAGCATCAATCACATGGTTTTATATGTTGGAAGTTCATCAACATGTATGATATATGTTTTTCTACCTGAATCAATTTGCTTTGACACAACAGTTGATTAAGTTCACAGCAAGAAAATTTACTTTTACATGCAAAAAACACATTTTTGTGAAAAAACACTTACCCCAGCACCAACTTCTGCTTCATGGCAAGGGGGGAATGGGAGGGGCTACGTTAGCGCTTAGCTTTATTAGCTACGATTAGCGAACGTTGGCATTATATTACTCCAGCTAAACACGTGCTGCTAACAGTTTACTAGCGCTCCTCTGAGTGCTGAGTAGTTAACAGACCAGTGATAGCATCGAACGTTATCTTAACAGCATTCAAAGACTCACAAAGCCACAGTATATACATGAGTAACATCACATTAAGTAGCAGATACTGACGTTAGCATGCTAACAAGCTAGCGCAGCTACCGCTGTCCCCTTTGGAACAGTTAAAACAGTTACAACAATCACTCACCGTGCGTTCAAATTGGTGCAAACGTCGTTGAATAATATCTCTCTTTTGTGTATGTGTGTTTGTATGTGTCTCTCAATTCAATCTCAAATCTAATTTGAACAGTCTCTCTGCCTTTGCAAGATGCAAAAGTGACGTGACAAAAAACAAGCGGCGTATTTAAGTCAGTGACGTTCATACAAGTTCGGGAATCAGCAATCATTTCCTGAGTGGCCGGAAGTTGTCAAAATTAGAGTTCTTTCTTTTGTAAACACAATCTGGTGATTTAATAATAGTTAAATTATCTTCACCTTATCCCAGCAACACTTTGCCTTATAAGTCACAACTATAGACTGTATATAACAACTAGACAGTCTTTGACGTCCCCATTGGTGCCTAATATTACAGAACAAAAAATAACTTGTGTTGAACTCAACTACCTAACAATGCAAAAACATTTCAGTATGAATGTAAAGTCACACTGCAGATAATCAATAATACTTTATGTTATAACATGTTTTGTCTTCATGTATGATGTATTTACTGTCAACCTGTGGGATTCTTGCAGCCAAAAGCACTATTTGTTTGTGGGTAACCTGTGTTACTCCCTCCCTTATCTGTCTAAATGACAACGACACACACTCTCAAAATTATTCCCTAATAGAAAAGAAACAACCACATGAACCAAATGAATAAAACTTTTATGAACAAATAAAATTATAGAACACAAAAAAAACTAAAACAAAACTAAATAAAACTTAATTTTAAAAAACATCTCCACCGCCGTCACCTCGGTCTGGCTACTTGCATCGACCACATCTGCACATAAGTACAACAAAATACAAACATGTGACATTGCTTTTTTCATGTTAATTCTTTCATAATGCAATCAAACAGAAAGATATATATTGACACAGACTGTCAGGATCCAGGATCCCTGTCTGACCCGTTGTGTGTTTCCCCTGATCTCCTCTCCTCATGTGTCCTGTCATTCCCCCGTTTGTTATTGTGTGCCATGTGCTCTGTGTTTGTCCCCTGCCTCCAGACACCTCCCATGGCCACACCCGTGATTGTGCACAGCTGAGGACACTCCAGCCGATCACCTCCTGCGGCCTGACACACCAGACTCAGGTCCCACTAATGATTCCCCTGTCTCTATATAAACTCTGGGCCTGCAGTCTGGGGTTGTCAGGTCGTACCGTCTTTCACCCGCTTCAACCCCGTGGCATCCTCTGCCCTCCTTGCACTCTACGGATTACACTCCGCCGCAAAGCCCTCCTGGTGTTCAACGGACTACACACGCCGTCAAGCATCCAGCCCTCCGGTGTCGGACCACGGGCTCCACACCTTCCTGGCTTAGTCAGGCTAAATAAAACCTGTTTCCACTAACTTCTGTCTCCTGTGGTCTTGCGTTTGGGTCCTACCTGTGAACTCCCGTGACACAGACTATCTTATCAGCCCAATTCACACACCGAATGTGCAAAATGGAGACCCAATTGTTAGATATTCACTTGTGTTCATAATGTGAATTCCTGTTCGTCACTTTTTTTTACTGCTCCCATATTCATTTCTTGTTACAGACTGCTGAAGTAACATATCATATGACAAAGCCAGCTTTGAGTTCAATACTTGAAGACTGCAATTTAATATCCTAATTATTGTAAATACTAACAGCCAAAGGGGAAAATCCTGCCCAATGGTGTACTTTATTAGTCATTCCCTCAGTGACAGTCATACTGTGACAACAATGAAAGTACAGCAAAAGATTAACACTTACCATCCGCCTTGAAGCTGGCGATGCTTGCATCGACTTCCTGCTGCAGGAGGAAGCTGGCCATCCTCTCTTGGAGAGCTGCCAGCTCCCTCCGCAGCAGGAGCCCCTTCTGCTCCTCTGCCTGGCTCTTGCGGACGTGTCGCACCAGGACGCCCATCACTTCCCCTCCAACCTGGACTATACCAGTGTGGACGTCCTGGCGCGACACTTCCCGATCTGCACTTTTGTACTGGAATTACAAAACAACAAATGTACACATCAATCGTAGACCATGAATGAGGACAAGTACACCTAGAGACATGGGAAAAAACACTTCAAACAATGTAAGTTTGTTAAAAAAAAAAAACTTACAGGTAACAATAACATCATACAAATGTGTTGCATATACTGTAGGATTTCTAGCCAGGCTCATTTTTATATATTTAATTAATAAGTACTTCCCTGTCCCTGGTTGGGCTTCTCTGCTTAAAAAGTTCATAAGATAATTACCACTGTGTAGCTACATAACTTAATATGACCACAATAAATAGTAGCATTGTCATGCATGTGACATGAGGATATGAAATTCCAACATTTACATTACAATTATTTAAGGTGTGCACAACTGAAGAACAATAAGATCAATACCAACAACACAAACACCACCACCTGAATGGCCTTTGCATTTTCTAACAAACATTAGAGAATACACAACAAATCAACACACAACATTAATGATTCTACTTTATCGACACAGATTACAGGCAGTGGATACCAATAACCGCACAGGAGAAAAATAAAATAAAATTACACACACCGCATTATTTGAAAATATTACCCTTCATGCATTGCAGCTACACCTGCTGCTAACGGCTGAGTAACTCTTAACTCCACTGATGGTATCTAATTACTTTGTGGTTTCTTGCCTTGTCCAACAGCACAATTAAAACAATGATGAAAAAATAAATAAACTGTATTATTACAGATATATATATATGCTGTGAGCTATGGTTAGCAAACGTTAGCATTATTCACGTGCAGCTAACAGTATAATCGCGCTCCTCTGACTGCTGATTAACATACCAGTCATAGCAACTAACGTTATATTAACAGCATTGAAAGACGCACAAAGCCGCAGTTTATACACAACACACATTAGCAGACACTGACGTTAGCATGCTATCACGCTAGCTAGCGGAGCCACCGCCGCCCCCTTTAGCAGTTAAAACATTTCCAACAATCACTCATCTTGCGTTCAAAATGGTGCAAACGTCCTTGAGATTCAGCGAGTGTCTGAGCTTTCACTGAATGAAAGCAGCGTCTTCGCAAAAAGGCGCTTATTTAAAGTCAAAGTGACGTCCATAGACAAGTTCGTCATTTCCTGACTTGGGCGGAAGTTGTCAAAATAAGTTCTTTTTTTGTAAACACAATCTGGTGATTTAATAACAGTTAAATTATCTTCACATTATCTCAGCAACACCTTGCCTTATAAGTCACAACTATAGATTGTATATAACAAGGAGACATCTTTGTGACGTCTGGCCAATCTTTGTTAAGTGAAAATGACACAATGAATTATGACATTTCATGCTGAGTTCAAATGTAATCTGTAAAATATAGTGTTGGTGATAATCCTGAATAAATCTAGACGTTTGAAGGAAACGTTTTTCACATATAACAGATATGACAGATGTATTAACAGCTGTTTACAATACCTCTAACAATATCTATCATCAATTAGTATCAGCAGCAAAAAATATATATATCATCAAAGCGACTGTGGCTCAATGGGTTAAGATGCTTGTCTGGTAACCGCAGGGTCAACGGTTTGATCCTTGACTGGGACGTATCAAGTTTCAAAGTGGCTCATGTATGTGTATATGTATATGACAATAAATTCCTAACTAACAGTTATATTTACCCCATTTTTTCTTTTGTGGTGATCCAATCAGTGATGGATCCAAACCATGACTTTTATGATCCATTGCAGCACTAATGTTCACTTGTGCCACATAGTGGATGCAAGAAGTGTTGGACTATTTGCTAAACATAATGTCCAGCGTCACTCACTCTGAAAAATATCTCTAACTCAGACACGTTGTCCAATTGACAGATTCGGACCTTCATGCGCTAAAATAGTTGCTGAAATAGGTCACAAACTTCCCATGCTTGATAACACTCATGGCCTGATGATGTCGACAAGCTCATTTTCACTAATACTCACAGCGCCACCTGCTGGCGAAAGGAAATCTGCGTTTTCTGACAAACATGAGATTTGTTTTGCATTCAACCACTAGGGGGCGCTACAGTAAACCCGCGAAGTTGTGCTTTTTGTCACTTTTTGCATTTTTCAGCCTTCGTATTTAACGAACTACTCCTAGACAATTTATGCAATCAACTTCTCCTTTGGTCAGGATGCTCTTAAGACCTTTGTAATTACAAGTTATCAAAATCTCGCGCTTTCATCGAAGAACCTTGACGTGGCGTGGCGGCCATTTTACCTCATTTTTATGAAAAAAGAAGTTTATAACTCCAAGGTACATTATCCAATCCGCACAAAACTTCTGAAGCATGATGCTCAGTCAAGCGTGAACAGACTTCAATTGAAAGAAATTCAATAACTCATCGCGCCGCCTACTGGCTAAAGGAGATGTTTTATTTTATACTTTTGATTCCTCCTAGCCAGGTAACCTGATGAGTCTCAAATTTGGTAAGGATAGCCTTAAGACATTGATGATAAATCGCCGAGAATATTGTGCGTTTTCGTTGAACGCTGTTGCCGTGGCGACCCATCGTTCGCCATGAAAAACGAATCTGATGGTTTTACGAACTTGGGATGCTCAAAAACGCATGCAACTTTGTACATGTGTCATAGGTCATAAGAAGACAGTGTATATGATTTTTTTAATCGTCTGTTTTAAATTGCCTCTATAGCGCCCCCTACAATATTTCAAAAGAGCAGCCCCAGCGCTACGTTTCAGCTACATGTATGAAAGTTGGTAGGCAGATGTATCCTATGGAGACTTACAAATAAGTCTCTTGAGACCATGCTCTAAACCCGACCGGAAGTCGGCCATTTTGACATTTGTGTCATTTTTCCATAGATTTTGCCCTATTTCTAGTCGCTATACTTTAACGAACTCCTCCTAGGGACTTCATCAGATTCACTTTAAATTTTGCCAGTACCATGTCAAGACCGTTGTGATTAAAAGCTTTACGTTTGACGTAATCGTTTAGCCGTAGCGGGCGGCTACTTTACGTGATTCCCCATGAAAAAAGCTGATGTAACTCAGCTGGACTTGTTCCAAACAGTCTCAAACTTCACATGCTTGATAACACTCATGGCCTGAGGATGTCTACAAGCTTATTTTCACTAGTACTCACAGCGCCACCTGCTGGCGAAAGGAAATCTGCGTTTTCTGACAAACGGCATCCGATTTACGTGACTTTTACACTATGTGGTTTACACTTGATACAGAGCAACACGATGCACGCGTTCTGTAGCACCAGGCAGAGGATACAGGAAGCATCGGACTATTTGCAAAACATCATTTCCAGCATCAGGCGGTCCACGCGGGATTGAAAACATCGGACGTTCTCGGACGCGCAGGCCGGAGTCCCGCCGGCACCCCGACGTGCATATTGCGAGGGCCCGTTCATCGCTGCTCGCAGCTTTAATTTATTTTTTTATTGAACCAGGTGAGTCCCATTGAGATTAAAAATCTCTTTTTGGATGAACGATGGAGTCAGGTCTCTGTGAAGATGTGGGCTCAACAATCACCGACTCCATCTTATTTTTCTGCATCGGAACATCAGACAGCCAGGTCCTAGCTGGGTTAGCTTAGCTTCCATCTCAGCTCTCCTCCCTGGGGCAGTTTGGTGGTGTTTGGTCTGGCTGGTTGATTGGCGGTGGACATAATCGTCTCAAAGTCTGCTGCAAATATGGCTAGCCTGACATTTTTCTCTCACTATAGCACGTAGAAATAAATAAAAGTATAATTAATATTACAAAATGAATGTCCATAGGCTTTATTATAGGCTTGATACATTTGTAAACGTTACATGGCCCACTGCATGCGCGTACTGTCCAAAACCTTGATCTGAAGCTCAATTCTGAGGTTGCGTCTCAGGCATAAAATAACAATGTCCAGTTTAAGCCCCACCCACTACTGGTTTAAACCCCGATACATAGTATTTAGTAAATCAAGCAGAAAATGATCTACATCCTGAGATGAAAACAAAGGTATCCAGCAGTTTCAGTTAATGATATGACAACATGTATCAGCCCCCACTACAGTGTTCCCCCATGGATTAATTAAACATGCAGACTCTTACTGTGATCAGTGGCTTTATTTAGCAATGCAATGCACACATTGAGGGACTGTTTATAAGTTACCAAAATGAATAATCTTTGGTGCCACACCATCTGGTCTGTCCATAAATGACCCTGATATTTGCTGTCATGAGAAAACAACCATTAAAAAAAATGAATTAATTCACGACATCAACTCTTACAGTTGCCTTGTGTCTGTGACTCTGAGGTCAGAGTCAGAGACCACCGGTGCTTCAGCTGACAATCAGTGAAGTAGCACGTGAGGAAAGCAAAATGTCCAACAGGTAGAGAAGACAAAAGGGAACAGTGGAGCAATACAAACTAGAGGGGAATGTGTAATGAAGTGGATTATTATTGAACGGTTTACACCTCACACACGTTTTCAGTTGACAGAATCATTTGTACCAAGATGTCAATGCACGAGCATGAACCAACAAGTTAAAGCTTTTAGGGAGTTCATTGTATCAGCCAGTGTAGAGTCATTACTATGGTTGGCAGATAATACGTTTTTGAACCGAACTCTCACATTGTGCAACCAGGATTCATTGAAAAGATCTGGGAGCCACACACACACACACACACTCTCCTTTCATTCAGCGGAGTGGATTGATTCGGCTGAACTTGTAAGTACAAAGTAAAGGTTGGTCCCTGCTGATGCCACGGTGAGCGGGGGCGGCCTCACTCAGGTGGATCCAGCAGCAGCAGCAGCACTGCTCTCCTCCTCATCCATATGGATGCTGAGTGTCATCTGTGACACTGGACCCTGTGGTTTTGGTTAGAGGGGAAAGTGCTTGTTCCTGTAATCGCTCTCACTTACATCATCTTGTGTGGTTCAGCCACTTCCTGTCAACACCAGGAGAAGCTCCTGTTACAGCTCAAACTGCACAACATGAAACACCATTGGGGCCTGATATGAGACAGTCTTTGTGTTTGTGTCAAACAAGGCTCATTTCTACACATTAAATCTGATTTCATTACGTCTTCCTGTACTTGTGTGTATATTAAGATTTACTTCTTACCAGGCATACCAACAAACTCCTACGGCGGACAAGGAGACTTTTTGTTGAAAATGACATAGAACGTTGGTGAAGCCTCCACGCTCTCACGCCACACGTCTATTTTCATATGCAATGGCAGACTGCTGAATATTGGCAAGCCCAGTCTCCCAATAATTCATTCTTTTGCCCAATACTGCCCAGTCAGAAAACCACTAAAGTACTACAGTTTGAGACATACAACAATGGCAATCGCATGTCGATAATGTATGTACCTCCACAAGTTGATGGATAGTGCGTTGGGAGCTCGCCAAACGCCCTTGCACAGTTTGGGAATCCTCTTTTCCTCAGCCTGAACCTGAACAATCCCTTTTACATCATGTTTCTCATCACAGCAACACATCTACCTGTTTAATTATTGAATATGTGGAGCTCCAGACAATATTTTGGCCAGCTTTGTTAAAAAAAAGATGACGTGCTAAGCGCCGGTGAAAGACTGGCAGATCAGACCTGAGGGAGTAATAAGCGGAGCGGGAACTTAGAAGTGATTCACAATATTTTCAATGCGTCCGTCGCAGAAGGAACTGTAGAATGATTCATCAAAAGACAGGTTTGATGTGCACATAGGCACGGGGGTTCTGTGTTTACGTTACATTAGTCTGTTGCTGGTTGCACAAAATAGAAGCAGCAGATCTGGCCTACGTAAATGTGGTGTGGCAGTGACATCTCTCCAATTAGAGACTGCATATTCATGTTGTTGTCCTATTCCTAGCTGCAGCCTATGCACTTTTAATGTATAATATTGAACAGACAAAACAGATGAAATGTTTGCCATGGGTTCTAAATTAAAGTATGTTCCTATCCGCGGGGTAGGGACGCTCTGCCAGCTATTTTGAATGAGACGCAGATGCAGCAGACACAGATTTCCTCATGTGCTCTCTCTGGTTTTGTTTTACACATAAAGCAAATCTAGCTCTGATGGTTGTTTCTTACAGTAGTTTATTCTGTTTATTCAGTAGGTAGTGCTTGTATGTTGAATGTTAGTAAGGTAGGGGTTAACTGGTGGAAGTGCCATACAATCATTTGTGAATGTTGACAAAACATTCAAAATCATAACAATTTGTTTTGTTTTGAAGAAAATTACAAGTAAATTCATCGCCAACAGTAGAACAGCTTTCAAGCACCGTGTGTTAAGGAAGTAAAAACGTGCTGTACTGTGAGTTATTCCAGCAGAGTTACAGAATTCTCATCTGCTCTCTGTTGATAGAATAAAATCATGAAACATCACGACGTATTTTGTCATTTTACTTGGGAGATTTTTGAAAGAAACTGCTTTCCAAAAACCCACAGCACTCGCTCTCAGACAGCTGCAGCAGAAGTTCACGTTTGCCAGCAGTTGGTCAGCTAAACAGTTTTGGAAAGTCAGCAAGCAGAGACTAAACCTGCAGGTCTGTGCTGGACACAAACACACAAAGTATGTTCCCACCATTCTCAGTCACCGGGTCTCCAGCACACCTGTTCCTCATTCCCTCATCAGCTCCCTTGCATATACCAGACATCGACTGTAGACTACGTCCACAAGAAGTCGACGTAGTCATCGTGACATCACACTGTAAAATGTAATAAGTTGACCTTACTTAAAAAAAAGTCAGGAAACCGATTGCCTTACAATTTCTAAGTAAAGACGCTCATTCATTTTAAGTTGCTAACGCTTAAAGTAACAGAGTTTAGGCAACTCATGTCATTGCAGTAAACTGTAGTATAGTTAACTCAAAATTATTAATTACATTAACTATAAATTGTCAATTCAGACAACTTAAAAATCTGAGTTATATTAAGTCAGCAGTACTAATCAGCAGAACAAGTTATCCTTACAAGTCCAAGCATTCGCATTACTAGAACATTATCAGGAAAACGATTGCCTTAAAATTCTCAAGTAAGCTGAACTACAAACTGTAAGTTGCTGAAACAAAAGATAGACAACAGTTGTAATGAAAGACAGAGTTTATTGTTACAAAAAACAAATGTCTTTTTGAGGCAGTTTGTTGACTTCAAACTAAGTGCTAACAAAATGCTGGACATGTTGCCAGATTAAGTTATGAACTAGAACAACAGATCTGATGTCGCCCTTATAATGTAAAACATTTAAACAAAAATGCATTTTTTTGGAACACAGACCATAGTTCACTATGATTAACACAGTTTTGTTAGTCTTTTGTTAGTCATAGTTTAAACTGTCACTATATCCTGACTATAAGGGAAGAGACAGACAGACTGAAAAAACTGATTCCTCTACTTCTTTTTCGTGCTCCTGCCAGTTGCAAGATTCCACCACGCCCGCAGAAAAACCACAAAGTCGATGAGTCTCCAACACAGCTGTCAATCACTACTTGTGAATTCTAATTTAACTGTAAAACTATAGGCAGTTTCCAGAAACGTGTCAGTGTACTGTTTAGCTGTGAAATTATGTTTGTTACCCGGCTGCCATTTAGTAGGTAGGTTGACAGTTGGGAAAACAGGCCAGAGTTAACCTTCTCATTTTACAGCTTAACAGTACACTAAATTAGGTGTCTGAGTTGAGAAATAGGCAATGCAGGACCAGAATCTTGCATAAGAGAATCCTCAGCTCTGATTGGTTGTTTTACTTTGGGTGCAGTGGAATCTTGCAAATGCCATTTGGAGCACTAAAAGGAGGTAGAGGAGCCTGACTTTTTTTTACAGATCGTCTGTCAGGATATAGTGACAGTTTAAGCATATATGGCAAAGTTATTATTAACTACAGCTTTTGAAAAAGGGAAAACTTTTTTTCAAGTTTGTCATATAAACAATACATTTCTTTTGGGCTTTTTCAGTTTTTTTGTATTTAAATAGAACGAATTGAACTCCTGCAAACCAAGCTATCAAATTACAAAAGAAAAACAACATACCGTTACTGGCAATGTCTTTATGTCTATATCTTGACTAGGGCTGCAACAACGAATCGATTTTATCGATTATCAAATAATTGTCATTATCGATTTGTTGTGTCGCGCGATTATTACGCCACTCAATGAGTCGCGGAGATGTTTGAGAGAAAAAAAGAGGGAAAAACAGAGCGGAGCGCAGCAGTTATTGTGAAGTGGAGCTTCTAATGACGACTAAGACACGTCTGGTTTTGAACGGAACACTTTACTTCCTGAAAACTGCAGTTTAACAACTGTTACAGTGAACAGACCGCGCTCTTGCACCCGACATAGGTTTTCACTTATCATTATCATTGTTGTCGTGAATAAGCACGTATCATGCTACTTCCTGGCTCTTCACAATAAAAGTAAACAATTTACAACAGAGGAAAGAGCATCGGACCCGTAACGTTGTTCTGAAACATGGCGGAGGCAGAGAAATCAGTACGACCTAAGTCGGCCAAGGTGTGGGAGCATTTCACACTTAATACATTAAGTGTGTTCATTGCGCGACATGATATGGCACGGGAGCACCACAGTGATGATTCAGTTTGTGAGTGTAGTGCAGAGAACAAGTTCTGACGTTCAAACAAATCCTGTTAAGTTTTCTGATTTGTATTTCTTTATTTTTTATAAATTATTTATTGTTCTCAGCAAATTGTGCTCAGGTCCCTTTAAACAAAAATGTGTATGTTTTTTGTGTTAGTCCATTTTTAATTATTTTTTAATTTTTATTATTACTTTAACAGCTCAGGGATGTTCAAGGAGCAACCTGTTTGTGCGCTTTCTGAAGATCAGTTCTGTTTTTGAATAAAGGGTTGGAAATGAATGCTTTTAAAAAAAATAAAAATGTATCCGATTCATCGATTATTAAAATAATCGTTAGTTGCAGCCCTAATCTTGACATGAACTTCCTTAACTTTTATAAAAATCAAAATGCCTTTCATCACGCCGATGAAAAATCGTGAATTGCTCTCGACTCCAGATTCAGAAACAACAGATAAACAAAGTCCATGGACAAAATGACAAAAAAACATCACTTTTCCACACAAGTAAAGAGTTCTATTGGAGATGGAAGGGTAAAGGTCTCAGGCCTGACCCAGCATGTCACATACCATCCACATCGTGAAGACACTCACTGCATCAGTCGATTTTTGAGTGATTGTATTTTAGGTTTTAAGGATTTCTGTCCAAGTGAGAGAAGCACTCTTTCCAAAACGATTGCATTTTTTGGAATGATTATCATTCATAATCATTCTCTGAATGATTATGAACGAATAAGAAGGTCTTTCGTTCCAGCAGCAGTCCGTTAGAGGTTTTTTATCTTTCTGATGTCGATCATGTTTTATATGGCATTGTCTGGTGTTATTTATCCTTTGTAATGTGTTTTTGTCTGTTGTGGACTGTGTCGTCTGTATGAGTTTCTGGGTGGCAAATGAGTTTCCCCACTGGGAACTAGATTTTTCTAATCTAATCTAGTCAGAGGTGATCAGCCGCCGTGGCCAAAAGAAATGGCCGAGCATTACTACTTAAAGAAATAAAATCTGCAAAGAAAAGGGCATCATCCAAATTAGGTTATGTGTGAAGATCAGAATGGAAGACTTTACTGACGATATACTGGTGGTGCCTCAAGCAATTAACCGCTATAAAAAGGAAAACCAGCCGTGCCCAGAGAAAGACAAAGGAAATGGAAGATGAGCTTACAGCACCCCAAAACAAAGAAAGTAATAACATTGTAATGAAACATTTTCATGAGGTTGCTCTGCTTTGAGTTCAGGTGGAAATGGTCTGGGAACCACTGTGCAATCAAAAACCAGTACAATTTCTAGTTGCCTTGCTAGTTTACAGTTCTTCTCATCTAATATAGCCCTAGCCCTATTTTTAGGCCTCTGCTCGAAAATTGCATTCCCATACTCAAGAGAGTCCCCAGCTACAAGGTCTATTTTAATAATTGTGATGCCAGAATACAGGTAACACTTGTGAGATGTGTTCAATTGTGTATATGTCACTGGTTAATAACTGATACACTTATGGCACAGCTCACACTGAAAAAGTTTCATGTTCACCTGAAAAAAAGCACCTGCATTGAACATTTAAAAAAAAGAAAAAGCCTAATGAACCCTAAAATCACTCCACAGTCATAGCACAACAGGTTTGTGGTCTGTCCGAGCTAATTTTACTTAGCAGGCCGGCATAAAATGAGGTCTGAGTACAGAATTTCAAACAAAATTCTGATTTTCGGAACCAGATTTTGCGCTGCTCTATTCTAATTTTATATACTATATATTCACTTTCTTTATCACTACATCGTATTGTTAGGTCGGTAATAGTCCATTGAAAGCCGTCAGGCGTGTCATTTGGAACGTTGAGGGCGATTAGTCAGTAAAAATCTTGATAAAGTGGGCTCGACCCCCATGCGAAAAACAAGTTGGTCCAGTCGAAAGATCCGCCCCGTTTTCACATGGAACGTCTCAGTGCATTGATTCCAACGCAGGGAGACGGAGCAGGAAATGCACTTCAGAGCTGTACCAACTTTTAATGGATTAACTGTTTTTTTCCGGACGGAAATCGCCAAAAACGTATGGAGATTTTCAATTTTATTTCTGGACAGAAAGTGTGAGGTTTCTTGGGCTTTGTGCTGTCAGTTTTGAATGCTTTGTCGGCGGTGTATTTGGACACGCTGGTTCGACGCCGTTTCGAGCCCTCATGCGAAATGATGTATCCTTCCGCCATTTTCGCTGCCGGCTTTGTGATTAAAGATGATTTCCGCGTGCATATTTGGCAGATTTTCTGGAGAAAAATCCTGATATTGTGATCTTCCAGTGTATTGAATGAGTTTGTGTACAACTGTGTATAATTGCGTAAAATGGCTCTATTTTTTTTTCTTCGATATTTTACATGTCGGGACCAATTTTCATGTTTCTCGATGAAAAGTCCATTCGGAACCGGTACCAGAACCCCAATTGGGGCTCGCTCGGGCTAAAGAGGTTCTAATGTTTTGGGTCATCATTATGTTGTTGGATGAACTCCTGACCAATCAGTCTGCAGCGTGTTGTATCATGATGCAGCACGTTTGTCGAGAAAAATATGAAACTATATCAGATGGCTATTTTCACCAGACCTGACAAGTATGCAAAATTTGGTGAGTTTTAGGGTATGGAAGATACTCAAAATGCGCCCAAAGCTTAAAAATAAGAATAAAAACACTGCAAATAATAATAACCAATATGAATGAATGAAATTTATTTATAGAGCGCTTTTCACAGACATGACATCACAAAGTGCTTAACAGCAGAAATTTAAAAACATAAACCACAATGTGACCCTAGGGTCAATAAATTACATACACAGAATAAAATTAAAATAAGATAATAAAAATTAAAACATATTTTAAGAGCAGGTCTAGGACATGGGTTTTTACTCAAACGCCAGCCTAAAAAGGTGGGTTTTGAGCTGGTTCTTAAAAGTATTCACAGTGTCTGCGAGGCGTAGAGTTGCAGGCAGAGCATTCCAGAGCCTCGGGGCCACTGCCTCAAAGGCTCGCATTATAATAGCATTTCAATAGGGCCTTCGCTGGCCCGGCGTCGGTTGCTCGGGCCCTAATAACTTGAGATATGCTGCTCACTATGTCAACAACAAACATGACTGAAACCCATTGTGTTTTCTTGACATTGACTTTAATTCCTTAAAAAGGCAGAAGGAACATTTGTCGGTGGTAAGTATAATATTCAAAAAGGCCCCAAGTTGATGCACAAGAGATATACAGTGGGTAAAATAAGTATTGAACACGAACCATTTAACCATTTTTCTCAGTAAATATATTTCTAAAGGTGCTATTGAGATGAAATTTTCACCAGATCTCGGTAACAACCCAAGTAATCCATACATACAAAAAATCCAAACAAATAAGTTCAGAAATTAAGTTGTGTAATAAAATGGAATGACACAGGGAAAAGGTATTGAACACACTTAGCGACTGAAATTGATCAAATACTTCGTACAAAAGCCTTTGCTGGTAATGACGGCTTCAAGACGCCTCCTGTTTGGAGAAACTAGGCGCATGCATTGCTCGGGTGTGGTTTTGGCCCATTCTAGCAGCTTTATTTTCTTTCTCTGAAACTAGTTGAGAGTTTCCTTGGCTGTGTGTTTGGGTTCATTGTCTTGCTGAAATGTCCACCCTCGTTTCATCTTCATCATTCTGGTAGATGGGAGCAGATTTTTATCAAGAATGTCTCGGTACATTTCTCCATTCATCCTTCCTTCAATCATATGAAGTTTACCAGTGCCGTATGCTGAGAAACAGCCCCACACCATGATGTTCCCACCTCCAAACTTCACTGTTGGTTTGGTGTTTTTGGGGTGATGTGCAGTGCCATTTGACCTCCAAACATGCTGTGTATTATGGCATCCGAAGAGTTAAATTTTGCTCTCATCTGACCAGACTCTATTCTCCCAGTATTCCACAGGCTTGTCTAAATGTTGTGCAGCAAACTTTAAACGAGCTTCAATATGCTTTTTCTCCAGCAGTGGAGTCTTGCGTGGTGAGCGTGCATACAGGCCACGGCGGTTGAGTGCATTACTTATCGTTTTCTTTGAAACAATTGTACCTGCTCATTCCAGGTATTTCTGAAGCTCTCCACAAGTGGTCCTTGACTCTTGGACGACTCTTCTGATAATTATTTTTCACTGTGTCAGAAATCTTGTGAGGAGCACCTGGTCGTGGCCGGTTTATGGTGAAATGATGTTCCTTCCACTTCCGGATTATGGCCCCAACAGTTCTCACTGGAACATTCAGGAGTTTAGAAATCCTTCTGTAACCAATGCCATCAGTATACTTTGCAACAATAAGGTTGCAACGGTCTTGAGACAGCTCTTTGCTTTTACCCGTCATGAGATGTTTCTTGTGGGACACCTTGGTAACGAGACACCTTTCTATAGGCCATCAGTTGGGACTGAACCAGCTGATATTCATTTGCACTGACAAGGGGCAGGATTGCTTTCTAATTACTGATAGATTTCAGCTTGTGTCTTGGCTTTCCATGCCTATTTGCACATCCCTTTCTTCATGTGTTCAATACTTTTTCCCTGTGTCCTTCCATTGTATTACACATAACTTAATTTCTGAATTTATTTGTTTGGATGTTTTTTTTATGTGTGTATTACTTGGGTTGTTACCGAGATCTTTGTGTTACATAACTTGTCATTTGTTTCTGAAAACTTGTTTTGACTATTCAATTAAATGAAATGTATTTTGTATAGCCCAAAATCACAAATCACAAATTTGCCTCTGTACACATATGACATCCTCTGTCCAGGACCCTCACATCAGTACAGGAAACCCTGCCCCCAAAAAAACGGGGAGAAATAAGGAAGAAACCTCAGGGAGAGTAAAGGAGGAGGATCCTCGATCAGCATGGACAGAAGTGTGATAGATGTCATGTGTACAGAATGAACAGCATAACAGAGTTACAACACATTCTATGCATATGATAGAAATTATTCATACAATGACAGTAGTAAGCATAATAATGACGGAGAAATTACGACTACTAATAATAACAAGAGCAGTGGATATAGTAGAATAATAACTACGTAGTACATGTTCTACAACCAAAATATGAATGAGAACAAATAAGATCAGGCTCATTGTGCTTGTGTGCAAGGACACAATCCTCTTGTACCTCTGAGAGTTTGCTGGTTACTGCGCAAGAGGGCACAGGATTACATCTTTCTGCCTGTATGTTTGAACATGTGCATTAAGTTACTTGTGTGTAATGTGAGCCCCCTGACAGGAAACAAGCAGATTTGATGTACGAGCTCATTCCTACAACCTGGGGATTGAGGCCAAAATTGGTTCCCTCGTATTAACTTGGATTTCAATTGGACCTTGTTCCAGCTATTTGCTTGTAAAATCTGCTCCGGGCTCCCAGGCCAGCCGCTTGTTCTCAGCCTCTCGGTGCGCTGAGACGTGCCAGGTCGGCTCTCATCGCATCAGGTGAAGAACCAGACAGGAACACACTGCTGCTTTGGTTCAATTACGGTAAACAATGAGACTGTGGTGGAGATAATTGTCAGCTTCGGTGTCACACTACTAGTTAATGTTTCAAATTGAGACCATATTTCCAATATAGCTGTGTATCAAAAGGATAAATATAAAGAGAATATTGCTCTCATCCCATTGTGTGCTTTGCAGCAGTGTACTGCGGCTATAAGGGGCCTTTTTCAAGATTCTGGCACAAGGCTTGTTTTTCTGTAACTTCTCTATTGACTTCTACACCATGAAGACTGCTTTGTGTTCATTTTTATCATCCATGTTTGTCACCAAGAGGTCTAAAGCACTGATAAAGCCCCACAGGGCCACAAGGTTAATTACAAAATGCAAGATGAACGGTTTTAAGAAGAGGTTGTTTCTAAAAAATATTGAATAATGTTGCTGTTCTGTAGCCTCACAATGATATACAAAAGAATCACAGTACACATACACATTACGCACGCACACACAGCTCCACTGCTGCTAGTTGGCGCATGGGTTGTCCGTGTGGCGCTCCCAGCTTCTTATCCACCTCTATCAGTGATCGAGCGCAGCCGCGTTCGATCACCCGCCGCAGCTGGCGGGAGAGGCCGGCACCTGAGAGGACACTGAGGGTGGGCAGAGGGAGAGCACAAACAGGACACGTAACAATCACGGACACTGAGATTGTGTTTTACCGGGAAGATTGAGGGCTTTGGCAACCTTATGGTTAATTATATTTTACAAATAAAAACTGGCAAAAAGAAAGTCTGACGTTTATTGAAAATGCAACTCCAGCTGTGGACCTTTATCGTGCATAAAGGGGAATCACTCACCTGAGGCAATAACAGCATCACTCATGAATAACAAACATCCTTCAATGAGACAGTGTATCTTCTACTGTTTTTGTTAATGCTGTTTACATTCCTCCTCATGCAAATTCAAAAAAACGCACTACGCTACAACTGCATTTCGTTGAGCAAAACGCTGTGCTGCAGAATGACAATAAATTATGCTTAAATCCTATTTCTTTCATTTATCAAGTTTGATGCCTATCAAAGAGTGAAATGCTGAGGACATTCAAACGTTATGAACAAGACTAGCTAGCAGCTCTGTGAGGCTGTGCATAGACTTACTCACAATGACAATGCTAACATGTTGATGTTTAGCAGCTATAATGTTAGCATGTTTTACCATCTTAGATCAGCGTGTTAGCTTGCTAACATTCGCCGAATAGCCACGATCAAAGTACAGCTGAGGCTAAAATATTATTAGTTTTACAGGTATTCAGTTATAAACTCTTAAATCTAAGGTCTTGATGCTATTATTTTAATCACCAGTTAGTCACCAAAGTTATTTTAATTCATCCTTAGGGGCACATGAAGGTCTGAACCTAATTTCATGACATTTCACCTAAAAGCATGAATATCAACCTCATGGTGCTGCTACAGGGTAAGTCAGGATGACCATCCTCTTGGGACCATGAATGTCTGTACAAAGATGTCAAGATGTTTCACTGAATGAGTAAAAACTTTGATCTGATGATGGCGCTAGATTAAAAGTCAGTGGATCACCAAAGCCAAATCATGTCACCTCATCCAAAATCCAATGCCATGCTTCCACTAGCTCAGATTATGGAAAACAACAAAGTGTGTTATCATAATTATGCAGACGACACACAAATCGACATAACTATGTCACCAGGGGACTATAATCCCATACAAGGGCTGGGTAACTGCATTGAACAAATCAACAACTGGATGTGCCAGAATTTTCTTCAATTAAACAAAGATAAAACAGAAGTAATTGTTTTTGGTACCAAGGACGAACAATTGAAAATCACCGCTCAGGCTTCAGTCACTGATGTTAAAACCCACAAACCAAGCCAGAAATCTAGGTGTAGTTATGGATTCAGACCTCAACCTGAACAGCCATATCAAGACAATTACAAAATCAGCCTATTATCACCTGAAGAATATATCAAGGATTAGAGGACTTATGTCTCAACAGGATTTGGAAAAACTTGTCTCATTATTATCAAGAGCCTCATTATTGTATCGTGACAAAGTTTTGACTTTCTCTGTGAGTGATATTTAGGTTGAGTAAAAGTGCATATGTCCAGTACAATTTGAGACAGCTAAATACAACACGCTTTCAGTACAGTTGAGTATCGTTGTAAGTTGCACTTTATCATTAAAATAGCCTTGCATCACTTATTTCCTGGTGACAATGAATACTTGAGTGTTGCTTGAAGTAGAAAACTGAAGTCATTTCTACTGTACTTCAGCAGAAATGAAACAACTGGATATTTTAAGCTTAATGACGCCCCCGAATTTGGGGGCGAGGGGGGCTCATCAGTAGCGTCCAGAAATTGCTTATTTTGATAGCCAGAACTGTACATGTGTATATTTCATTTACCGGACGTATGGGCAACGTATGGGCAACACGATCATAGAAGTCACTTTTTACACACTCCAAACACAACTATATACTACTCATAGAAGCATCTAGAAAATGTGTGATAAAAGGACGAAATCCTGGCCAGAAATCTGCGTTATGTGTGCTTTAAATCCATATTTGCACCACTTAGCTCGCAGCTAGCGGGCTAATCCATACATCGATTAGCATTAGCATGTGACACAGAAATTATAACTACCTTCGTTTTTTCTCTCCGTTGAACCAGTATAAAGCTGTGAGTGGACAAGGGTACCATGGCGCTGGTCTTCAGCCGAAAAAATCTTTGTTTTTTTGTGACGTTTTATGAAATATTAGTCCAAAAACATCGAAAATGATCCGTTTTAGCGGTACCGTCATGGACGCCAAGTGCTTCCTGTTTACTTCCGAGCTGTTTCCTGTGGAAGGGGGGTCAACCCACCTCGGGCCAGGGGTCAGACTTTCGGCCAATAGAATTTTACGCTCGGGGATATGCGGCACTTCTTGCAACGTTACTCGCTGAAACTTCTGTCAATCAACACCCGCTTCTATACCCGCCTTCCTGAGACTCTGACGCGTCGAATGCCGTCTCAATGACTGAGATCGACCAATCATAGGCTGACCTGGAGCCCCATAGACACACATGAACTGAGAAAATCCTATAGATGACAGCCAGAAACATACTCTGATGATGTTAGAAATCTCAAAATGATTCCTAACATCTGTATTTGGATGTATTGAATAATATGAATGATAAAAAAAGTGAAATATCTAGTATATAAAAGTACAATGTAAGAGCTGCAACAGCTGCAACAGCAGCGCGAAAATGATGACCTCGCGTGACCTCTCTGTACTAAAGCCTCTTATTCTTCACTTTATCCTACTTTAACCTTTATTCAGCAACTACTGATCGGTTGTGCTATGATTTGGGAGAGATTTTAGGGAGCTGCTGCATTATTTCAAAAACACAATATCAATAAAAGTGCTTTTTTTTCAGGCGAACCTGAATATTTTCAATTTGAGCTGTGTAATGTCTTCATTTACTATATTAACCAGCAACATATACACAATATTACCCACTGAACAATCTCCCCAGTGTTGTGATCTGATTATAGCCTCAAACATTCTTAAAATGAATGAATGAATGAATGAATTTTATTTATATATAAATTCTAGCCCAGTAGTTTTCCAGAGCCGCTCTGTCCTGCGACACTTCTGTCTCAGGCTGCACACAGCGTCTGTCATCCACGGAGTAGTGTTATAGGCAGCCCTGGTCCTTTCCTTAAGAGGTGCCACTTTATCCAGCAAAGTGGTGCAATGTTCATTAAATGACTGTATCAAGTGTTCAACATCATTGAGATTTGTGTTAATATCACAGCAGAAGTGCATAGAGAAATGATCAGCTGTACTCTGAGTAATAATGCGGGAGTGGAATGTTTGTTTCAGACACAAGGGGTCAGTATTGACAGAAAGATCAAAGAAAATACATTCATGGTCACTGATCAATAGGTCCTCACAACGGGTATTATCAATATCAAGACCCAGAGAAAACACAAGGTCCAAGGTGTGACCACCCCTGTGAGTGGCGCCAGAAACATGTTGCATGAAATTAAAAGATTCAGTAATATTGAGAAACTCAATAGCAATACAGTCTGTGCTATCATTGATATGCAGATTAAAATCACCAACCAGAAGCACTTTGTCTAGCTTGATAATAGAGGTCAGAAAGTCTGTGAACTCTGATAAAAACTGACCTGCAGGACCTGGAGGTCGGTAAATTAAAAAACAGTAAAACGGCTTTAGCCGGCCCACTTTAGTCAGCTGTAGTTCAAAAGTAACATAGGATTCTCTGCTCCCCAAGTGGCAGGAAAACTGATTCTTCTAGACCACGGCGAGACCTCCACCGCGGCCTGTCAGACGCGGTGTCCCAACATAAGAACAGTCCACAGGGCAGAGTTCATTGAAATGGATGCATTCCATATTCCGTTGCCAGGTCTCGGTCAGAAATAAAAAAGCCAAATTATGACTTGTGAACAAGTCATTTAAAATGTGAGCCTTGTTTGTTACAGAGCGTGCATTAATCAGACACATTTTGATGGGGGAAGACACTGTGTCGTCATCAGCACAGGAAGCTTTGGGGGTATGTGCAATAGGACGGATCACTCGTGCAGCACCTCGAAACCGACCATAACTAGGGCGTGAGCGCGAGTCTGTGATTCTCACGGGAATGTTCATGGGTCGTGGAGTGGAAGTTACGGTAGAGGCTGGGGAGAGAGTAGTAGGAGACCCTCCATGCCGCCAGGGGGAGCTAGTGTTGCTAGTAGGGGATGAATGCGGCTGATGAATGATCGTGGAGGAAGAGTGACAGCGGACAGGGGATCCAGGTGTAAACAGTCAATCATGTGAATGGGAGTGAACAGCATGCTGTAAATTAGCCGCTAGCAGGCGGCTACCCAGCTTGTTCAAATGAATACCATCCTTCTTAAAAGCGGAAGAGCGGCCCCAAAACAGATTAAAATTGTCAATGAAGCTCATGTTGTTGGTCCTGCAGGCGGCCTGGAGCCAGATGTGGAGGCTGAGGACTCTGCTGAACCGCTGTGATCCACGGCCGAGTGTTGGACTTGGACCACTGATAAAAACAGACAGTCCACAGCTGTTTAAAAAGCTTAAAAGATTTGTAAAATCCATCTTGGTCAACTCAGACTGGTGGAGGGCTGTATCGTTAATTCCCACATGAACGATAATTCGCCGAATGGAAGACGGGAGGGCGCGCATCAGGCCAGGCAGTGTCAGCAGGATGTCTTGAGCCGTTGCTCCGGGGAAACAGTGTGTCTCCGCGTTGAAAAAACGGGTGTTCCTGATTATTGAGTCCCCGACTATCAGCGTCGTCGGGGCGAAGAGGGGACGAGGCGGCAACACTGCGCGTGTAATACGCGTGGATGGAGGCGAGGATTCAACCAGTGGTGGCGGAGCAGACGAGCAAGGACTGAGAGAACGGGCGACCGAAGCGGTGCTGGTGTAAAGCACGGTATGGAGCGGCGTGTCCTGGGGCGAGAGGAGGGCTCAGGAATGACTGGCATAGGGATGTCGGTGGACCCGGGGCTGTGGGTCCCCCGAGGCGGCAGCTGGGATAATGTAGGAAGCTGGGAGTCCGTAGTCAGAGGAGGGAACTCGCGCAGGGCAAGGGCGTTAAATCCATTCTTCAGCTGGACATCGAAGCCATGGGGTGTAGGAGATGAGCGTCTCCCTCTCCGGCTGCCGCGAGCACAGACCAGGGACCAGGGCTCGTGATGTGATGGAGTAGAGCTGACCAGGGCTTTAGGCTTAGCTCCGAGCCGTAGCCAGGAGGCCTCAGGAGCTGCGACCGGAGGAGGTGCCGCGGCAGCAGGAGCAGGACTGGAAGCGATGGACTCATGCACGCGGTCGCTGGCTGTGTCAGTCTGTGATGGACCGAAAATGATGGTGTCCATGAGGTTCTCGGCATACTGGATCCTGTAGAGCGTGGATATTCTTCCCTCCAACTCTGTGATTTTATCCACCAGGCGGGCGCAGCTGACACAGTCGGATGGAGAGGTGAGTGAAGCCATAGCAGATCAATGCAAAAACAGTTCTAGTTCTAAAAAAGTTCTAAAAAAGTTCTGAATATAGACCTTGTAGTTACAGAACTGTGGTCTCCTTAGTATGGGTATGCTATTTTCGAGAGAGGCCTACAAATAGGGCTAGTGTTTGGGCCCTAGCCCTATTTTTAGACCTCGGCTCGAAAATTGCATACCCATACTCAAGAGAGTCCAGAACTCTAACTACAAGGTCTATTTTAATAATTTTGATGGTGTAATACAGGTAACACTTGTGAGATGTGTTCAATTGTATAAATATTGTGTATATGTTACTGGTTAATAACTGATACACTTATGGTACAGCTCAAATTGAAAAGGTTTCAGGTTCACCTCAAAAAAAGCACTTGTATTGAACTTTTTTTTTTATAATGCAGCTGCAAGCTTAAAAATACACCACAGACATAGAACAACACATTTTACATCGATTGAGTGAAGCAGGCCAGCATAAATGGTCTGATTCAAGCTAAATTTTGTTTTTCGGAACCAGCAGTTGCATTGCTGTATTATAATTTTATACACTATATAACTAAATATTAACTATATATTCACTTTTATTATCACTAAGAGTGTTCAATAATCCTAATAAAGCAGTTTGACACCATTTGGAATAATTTTGAGCAGTTATGAGTGTCATATCTATCAATCATAAAAATATGAATCATAATTTGTGTCTGTGTGACTGTAGAATGGGCTGTGCTTGCTCGATTCACACAAGAAACACCTTTTTCGATGTGGGATAGTCCAACGGGAGCCATGCGGGGGTGTTTGACAATCTCCTTGTCTGTTTACTGACTCAAAATCGGAAAATGCTGGGCGAACCCCCCTCCCTACATGGATTGGTCCAGCTCACAGTTTCGGCTGCCACTTTCTCATTCATTGAGCCAGCGCATTGATATCAGTCACAGAAACGGACCACAAGATGGAGGAAGGATCTGTGCAAAAATCGGCTGGAATAAATCCGTTTTTCATCGCCAAAACCGTCAAAACGTGAGTTTTTTTACCCAATTGTTTTTGTCGTGACCTGTGGCTGATGTTGGCATGTACCCCCATAACTTTTGAACGGTTTGAAAGAGAGTAATTTTGCCGGCGCTGATCGTCTCGGGGTCAAATCACGAGCCTGTTAAATGTATTCATCCGCCATGTGCGAGCTATGGTCCGTGATCAGAGAGCGATAGAGAGAGCATATGTCATCGATTTTTGGCCAGAATTGTGGCAAATCTTCTAGATATCTTCCAGATATGATCTTAGTTCATGTATAATTGTGTTTGCAGTGTTTACAATGGCATGATGATGTTGCTCTGACTTTTTTTTTTAATATGTCTGGACAAATAATTATTTTTCTTCGTGAAAAATGCTTTCTACGACACGCTGAGTGCTACACTTTTCTAAAAAAAGACCCCCACCGGGGGCTCTCGGGTAACAAGGGATTGTTAGGAGGTTAAAGATGCAACGTGTAAGATCTGGCCTTCCAAATAATTTACAACATTAAAAAAAAGAACTAACATTATCAAAAGTTACAATTACTTTGTGCATTGTGCTACACAGATGTCTGCTGCCAACCAGCCCGTACTTTCTTGTCTTACCACTTGTTCCTCGAGAAGCAATAGTGAGTCACTGTAGTTTCTTCATCCATGGTCCACCATCCGTGGTCCTGGGGGGTCCAGAATCAGACATTTGTTTAGTTTATGCCACATACAGAGTGATTGGAACTAAATGGAACCTCCGTACCAGAGCCGTAGGGGTCTGCACAGTACTTTATAACAACAGCTTTTAGCTGTCAACGTTATTAGTTTTCCTTCTGCTGATTTAAAAATGACTAGCGACTATTCTTACACTAGTCACTAGTGACATGACTAGCATCAATGCTCCCTGGTCATTTTCTATATCCAAAATGCTCCCACACTGCAGGTTAAAAGCACTTTTTTTGACGGATATAAGATTGGAATCTCGGTTCCCTCTGATATTTTAACAACTCTTCTTCTCAAGACTTCAAGTGAACATCAAGAATCACACACAAAACGAACCAGAGCGACTGGCGTGAGAGAAGATTTGCGCACACAAACAACATGTCTGGCAAGACTACTTTTAACAGGGCAACAATGCAGGAATCAGGACACCATAGATATCATAGTTTCTTCAACCCTTACAGTTATGAAACTGATTTATATAACCGCGGTTACGGTAAAACCAGTTTATCCCGACATCTGCATCTATGGCACATAGAAAAGCTTTCTATAAGAAATAGTGAGTTGAATTATTTTATAAGTTGGTGCTACAGTGGATGTTGCCAAAGCAAAAACCCGGGTGTGGGAGGAGTTCTGGGAGACTATGGAGAAGCACTTTTGGTTGGCCTCAAGGAAGTTCTGGCAATCTGTTCTACCCCGGTTCCTCATCCACTCGCTGCCAGTTCATTGTCGTTTCACCTGCTCGGTATCCTGTCTGTTCTCGGCCGCTCCGTGTGTTTTATTCTGAGTTCTGTTTCTGTTATTCTCACTTTGTCCTCTGCCTGCAGTTTGGTCCATTCTCCCGGTTCCCGAGTCTGCCTGCCTTGCCTTGTCCTGCCCGGTTCTCACCCTCACGCCCTTGGATTCCCTGTTAAGTTTCCCGTTGTGTTCACATTTCATTAAAACCCGTTTTCACTCTGCAATCTAGTCATGTCTGCGTTCGGATCCACCACACCACCCCGTGACAGATCCAGGATGGTAAATGGTAACCTGACTCACCCATTCACAAACACGATCATACACTGCCACCTGCCCATTATGACTAAACTAATTGTGATTCACACCCATTCATAAGCCAATGGCACAGCCTTAGGGGGAAAATTGCTCATGGACACTTTGACTTGGACTGGAGGAACCGGGGATCGAAATCTTTCAATTGGAAGACAACCCTGTCTACTTCAGGAATACGGTGTACCAGCGTCGGTGCAATCAGTCATCTAGATTTTATATAACCAAAGTGAAAGCTGCGTCTATATACAAAAGTTTTAGTTTTGTCAGGGTCTTGTTCACGAGTGAGGATAAATAGAAGTGTGAGAGGGACAGGTGGTCCGGTGCGGTGATAACGGTGATGTAGGCATTGTATTGGAACATTGTGGTAAAGAGGGAGCGTTCAAAGCTCTCAATTTACAAGTCCATCTAGGTTCCAACTCTCACCTATGGTCATAATCTTTGGGTGACCAAAAAAGTGAGATCTTGGATACAAGCGGCAAAAATGATCTTCCTTCATAGGGTGGCTGGGCTCAGCCTTTGAGATCAAGATAGGGTGAGAAGCTCAGAGCATCTGATCAGCATGCCTCCAGGACGCTTTGCAGTTTCCCAGGCTCATCCAACTGGTTAGAGTAGACGCAGAGATGGGCAAAGATACATCAAAATGTATTTTGATACAAAATACAAAATGCCCCTCAAATAAATGTATCTAAATAAAATACAAAATACTGGTGCCAGAAAATGTAACAAAATACAATACATGTATTTTGTATTCAAAATATAGGAAATACTTTTTTCTGGATTTTCCGTTTTCTCACAATTTGGTATAGCGGAGCATTCAGGGTTGGGCTATAATGTACACAAAGCTCTGGTGAAGCCCACTAACAGGAAGAACAGTCACAGAATGTCAGTGTAACTAAGCACATCTGTGCTTGTTGATGGTCCTTGAACATCATCTTGCTGAGACATGTCCATCTGGCTAACTGTAGAATGTATGAAGTAATAAAACTAAGAATACTTTCATAATATGCCTTTTAAATAAAATATATTGGATATTTAATGTTTTTTTGAACAAATGGACATCTACTGTCATAGCCTGGCTAACTGTGAACTATATTATCTGCCAGTAATTGATATGGCATTATGACATCCACATTGAGAAGATACAGCATAACTCAGTGGTGGGCCGTCAGGGCCTGCAAGGCCTTCTCTGCTGGCCTAAACAGAATCACAAAGTTATGTCTATTTCATAATTTAATAATTTTTCTTAAATACACTACATGTATTAAAATTTATAAAAATATTTTCCCCATTATCTTATGTTCTCATTGCACAGCTCCTGTCTTCCTCAGTTGCTCTGCTTCCAGTGCAGCTTGTTTTAAGTAGAGCTTTTATCCAATCAGATCTCACCTCTGTGTCTCTAGGTAAGAACAGAGGCCTGCAGACTCTCACCTGCAGCCAGTGCAGATTAAAGTGAATGGGGACGATATTGTTGATTGTCATAGTGTTCAACCAATCAGATCTTTAGTTTGACATGTTGGGCGTATTCTTTGACGTGTCAGCACTGCTAGCTGGTCTATAGCTACGTCAGCATTACGTGCAGCTCAGTTTCCATGTGCAGCTCTGCTGCGAGGTGTAGAGTGTGCTGTGATTGGTCAGTGGGCGAGCAGGTGACTATCGTGAAACGAAACTTAATAGCAGAGGCTTAGTCGGGTAGTGAATCACATCACGTGATGCAGCTCAGCCAATCAAATATGGGCATTCTGACAAGTTTCCTGACCGGAGTGAGATGTACCACACCATGACACAGGGGACTGAGACGAGGAAAGACATTGCAGAGCAGTACGTTCTATGTTCGAGTTGTGAAAGTAAAATCCTGAAACAATTTCGGTGGGTCGCGGCTTGTCATTAAGGAATGACGTTGGATCCCACAGCCAGACCATCTGAGAACCACTGTGCTACATGAGCGCAAAAAACATCATAATTTCCTCAATTTAAACTTCTGCATTTTCCAAGCTCTAGTATTATTCAAAGGTATTGTAAGCCTCGTACCAAACGGGTTAATACGAAGACGTATATAGTTACATCCTTAAAAACGAATAGCTGTGGCGCCATCATGTGGTTATAAGGTGGTATTTCAGCTGCAGGACAGCAGTGAAGGCCCAGGCATACAATGCACGGCCCGCCACTGGCATAACTTGTAATACAGTGCAAGATTAGATGGTCAGACGTCTCTTGATAAGGTTATCATGAACATACAAGCTCCCAATCTCCCTCTTCCTATAGCTAGCTACTCGACTGATAAGTTAACTTGCTAAACACTGGCTATGCACTAGCCTAGATAGCATGCTAGCGTCATTAGCATGTTAGCATCGATCGCTAGCTTGATATTATAACCATCACCATGTAGATACAATAGGCTATGTAGCCAGACCCAGACATAAATTATACATCAAGCTAGTTGACATCTGTCACACTCAGATAAAATATTGAACTTGACAGACAATCCGTTGAACTGGAAGATCTGAAGACTGAACTCGTGGAGGAAGTATTTTGAGTATTTTAAATACAAAATTACTCCACTCTAAAGTATTTTGTTACAAATTACGTTCGATTTTTATCGGCCCTATCAAATACAAATTACAAAATACTCAAAAGTAATTGAAATACGTATTTCAAATACAAGTAATATAAATACTGCCCATCTCTGAGTAGACGCAGAGTGTTTGCGCTGTTTCAAGATAATTTCAAAGCAGATAATTGACTCGAACCACAACCGGAAACGGTGGATGCACAAGAGGGTCCAGCTGCAATAAATTGTCATCTTACATGAGCCCCTGACAGCTTCTTGTTCCCTGTGCAGCTGCACCAGTTGCACTGTTGATATTTATGCCATTGGTTCACATCAGCCAGGAGCTGACCTGGTTTCACCACACAGACACCATCACCAAGGCAGAGGATCACCTTCCTTCTCATGTTGAGGAGGTTCCCAGGACTCCAGGAAACTCTGACATTTTTACAGGCTGCCTCACCACCTGGCATGGCAGTGGCACCAGGCCTTAATTATAAGGCTCTATAGAGGTGAGAACTGCACAGGACTTCACTAGGATGGAGCTTTCATCACAGAGTACCTCTACATCCAGCAGTGTGGAAAGAAGTCCAGCAGGATTATCAGGGACCCGCACAACCTGCAGCATCCAGTTCTGCACCACCAGGCTCAAGTCTCGGTTATACTCCCAAATGAACGTGTACACGGACAGCTGCGGACACCACCGATGCACAGTAGTCCTGTTTATACTGTCCGCTTGGAGGACGCATTCCACATGTGCAGTAGATCGCTATGCTGCCACTTCTAGTGTGGACAAGACTGGACACAACAAATTGGCGGTACAACCTCTGATGACAGAGTTTACATTATAAGGACCCTTGCGTACTCGCGGGCACAGAAAGTATAACTTCGGCTTCAGGGACAGCTTTATCCCTCAGGCCGTACGACTTTGGAACTCTTGAGCTCCTGAACTCATCACTTGACTCTTTACCTCATTACTTCTTATTAGACATATACATTTACTAAGTTTATTCATTTGCAATGCTGTATACCACAAATGTCTATTTATTAATTTGTTCTACATTATATCATGTTTCAATTGTAGCCCTATATTTTAACCTGCTGTCTGTATCTTACATTCTCATAATGCCTTTAATTGAATAATTGTCGTTTTTTTAAATACATATTTAATGAGCACAGATGGAGGGAGCCTGAGATCCAAGATTTTCATTGCCAAAGACTGCTTCTCTGCAACAGTTGTGCATATGATAATAAAGAACTTGAATCTTGAATATATAGTGTTATTATAATTCCCTCTTCTTTCTCAGCCCAAACATCCATCAGCTCTCTGTCTCCTCTGACTGCACTAACTCTCCTCACAATGTGTGGGTGGCCTCCTCAGCTCTGCTGCATTCCAGATCTCATTCTCTGTGTGTGTGTGTGTGTGTGTGTCCCTTGAGATTGAGCAGTCATGAATCCAGGGCATTTATTAGCACAGGATGTGTAGAAATATGCGCCTATGTAATTGGATACGAGTGTGGTTTCTCAATCAGAAGCCGTGTTAATATCAGGCTCAGCGTTATGAAGGGCACGCTAACATCTTCAACTGCCAATCACTAGCTTTGCTAATATTTCTCCCGTGAAGAGTGGAGGCCATCAGGGACCATGGCTTTCCTGAATGTCAATGCAAACATACATGTATGTTTTTAATATATACAGTATGTTCACATAAACACAGACGCACAATGGTAAAAGGTTTAAACCGAAGATGAAAGTGTGTAGATACTCCCGCGGGCCATGTTTCAACATGCAAAGACGCCTGCCCACCCTTGTATTTACATGTTTCATTTCCATATTCAAAGCTCCTAGAAAACAGCGGGTGGACCATATACATTAGAGCACTTTGATTCCCTCCGGTTCCTCTGGTGGAAATGGCGGACAGAGGGAGATGACAGAAGAGGAGCGTCGAGAAGGAGAAGAGGGAGGGATGGCAGGGACCAGAGGGAGAGCTGGGGTGGGCTGTAATTGATGTGTTTGTGTCTCTGGAAGCAGAGGAATTCCACTGCAGTTGATCTCATTTGGCACTTCTCCAGAGGACTAGACATTCACACAATGAGGGATTCAAAGACCAGCCCTGCATCTGATTCTCAGAACACGCTGCACACACACACACACACACACACAAAGACAAAGGCATGCATACTGATAAACTCTCTCACTCAAATGCATTGAAATGGTTTTATGTTGGACTTCAGAATTGTTGAAAGTATAACCTTCCTTGTATAATCAAAGGCCACTTTGTAAATGGATCCTATTTTTGAGTGCTTGATTAGTGGAGTCAACTTCCTTACATATTACAATTTTACCGCACTAGTTATGTAATCAAAGAACACGAGGGTATCATATTAATAAAATGACATATTGCTTTGTAAATGTGTATTTCTGCTGTAACAAAAGTTTCAAAATATGCTTTAAAGGATAATGTTGGATTCAGTTTGTCATTGCACTCACACATCGTCGTATTCACAATAGACAGTTAAAAATATCATTAAACGCAGAAGAACCACGAATCTCAAATATACACTATTCAAATTCTACACAGTGTTCAACATATGTGTTGATTCTGTTGACAAAAGCAGTCGTGTTTCCGAGCAGCTGTCTCAATATTAGGGGTGTAACGGTTCACAAAACTCACGGTTGGGTTGGGTACGATACAGTGGAGCCACGGTTCGGTACGTTTCGGTACAGTAGAAAACTATAAATGCCAGAGAAATGTACTTGATTTTAAAATATATTTATTCATTACAACTAACATCATGAAGTTATTCTTTGACTTTGAACAATGATGGAACTATACCTGAGTGACCCAGTCTTCTGGGGTGTCTTCTTAGCAACACATAAGCATAAAAAACAAAAACTGCTCCTTAATGTTATATAGTATTGTTACTTACATCTTGCAAAAGAGATTTTTAATCTCAATGGGACTACCTGCTTAAATAAAGGTTTAAAAAAAAAAAAAACGTATTGAAACGAACGGTTCAATACGAATACGCGTACCGTTACACCCCTACTCAATATATAGAAATAGTTGCAGCAGTGTCATCTTTTAATTATTGTCTGTTTAAAGATGAACCAAACAAGACCTGAAGTGTTTATTATTTACCGTTAAAGCTGTTGGTCGGTGTATTTTTAAACTTTGGATGGAGCTAGGTTAGCTGTGCCGCGCTGCTTTCAGTCTTTATGCTAAGCTTTATTCTTTGAAACGTTCTACCCGTCATGATCCATCTCCCCTTCCTGGACAGACACACACGTGCAGCTGATCCAGGGTTGTTTGACAGCATTAATTAATGTATGTGCCTGTCGCTGACACCTGTCACTGTGAAACGTATGCACCTGTGTGTGTTATGTTTGTGCAGTGCATGCTTTTTCTGAATACAAAATTCAAGAAATACAGCTTCACTGCACTGTGCAATATATGTGGAAAAAGAAATGTATCTGAAGGAATTCACAGTGAATAACTTTTGATAATATGCCTTAATGGTCTAGATCAGGGGGAGTCAAGTCCAGTTAGAGAGAGTGTCCTCATGCAAGGGTCATAATAATGCTTGTGCTATGATTTAGTCCCATTCATATTGAAGTAGCCTCGTAGTTGTATCAACATCTGCATGTAGTCAACAACTGACTGTCAATTTAAAAAAAGAATTTTCAATTGAATAATATCCAAACCATATTTATAAGATTTCATATTGAACAGGATGAATTATAAATAATACATACTCTAATAATAAATACATGCTCTACTGTCATTTTAAATAAAATGACAGGATTAAAACAATAAAATACATTTCACATTTCACAGTTACAATCTACAGTTATAGAAGAAGGAATTGCCCTGCAGCTTCAAATTCAGTTCATTCAGAAGTCAAAAACCCCAATTATTCTCCTTTCATCTTCTATTTAATACATTTTATAATTCTCAATGATCTATAGGTAACAGCTCCAGGTCCTGTTAGTGACCCCTGGTCTAGATTGTTAGCATTAAATTATGCTCATATAATGTAGCATGTGTCATTTATGTATTTGATTTGTTCTCATTGAGGCATTTCAATCTTCCATATGTTCTCACTTACTTTTATTCAATCTTGTCAAGTGTGTTTCCTGTTCCTTTTAGACTTTAAATGTCTGCGGAGCAATTTGAAAAAGCTTTGTGAATGAATTGTGCTGTGAATAACGTCGTCTTTACTTTGCTGACTCATCGAAGCCTCTCAGCCCGAGTTCAGTGCACAGTCATGCTCACGCTTCACACAGGTGGACGTGCAGCGGTGTGGTGTAAGGCAAGGCAAGTTTATTTGTATAGCACATTTCAACAACAAGGTAATTCAAAGTGCTTCACATAAAACCATTAAAAGCATCAAAACATAAGGCAAAAGAAAAGGAGATTTAAAAACAATTAAGAACATTCATTGCATTAAAACATTTTAAAAAAAACAGTGTAAGAAATAAAATGCAGTAGTAAAATGCAGAAATGCAGGAAATTGATTAATATATTAATTGAATGTGGTTCAATTAAAGGCAGAAAACAGAAAAGTCTTCAAGCCTGATCTAAAGGAGCTGAGGGTCTCAGCAGACCTGCAGCTTTCTGGGACTTTGTTCCAGATATGTGGAGCAGAAAAACTGAACGCTGCTTCTCCATGTTTAGTTCTGACTCTGGGAACAGAAAGTAGACCGGTCCCAGACGACCTGAGGGGTCGGGATGGTTCATAAGGTAGCAGCAGATCAGAGATGTATTTTGGCCCTAAACCATTCAGTGCTTTGTAAACCAACAGCAGGATTTTAAAGTCAATTCTTTGTTGGACAGGAAGCCAGTGCAAAGACCTCAGAACTGGAGTAATGTGATCCACCCTCCTGGTCTTAGTGAGGACTCGAGCTGCAGCGTTCTGAATCAGCTGCAGCTTTCTGACTGACTTGTTACAGAGACCTGTAAACACACCGTTACAGTAGTCCAGTCTGCTGAAGATAAATGCGTGGACAAGTTTTGAGCGGTGATGTAGTTACGATAGCGGACAGGCTCATTGAAGACGTATTTAATGCAACTGTTACGTGGTATTGTTGGAACTAGAGGCTGTCTGAAGGAGAGAGATCTATTTTGACATTCAGTAGTGGTGTAAACTATGCCTAAGGAAAAACATGTTTTCTGCAATACCTTCAACAAAGCTGATAGTAAAGGTCTGAATAAGAAGCATGTGTGTGAGTGTGTGAGTGAGTCAGGGACGATGAAGAACATGTTTCTAAACTGTAAGAGCAAAAGAGAAAGAGGTAAACAACAGGACGTATTCGCCCACCATCACAGCAGGGTCTCTTTATTACTGTGATTGGCATCTGAAGATGAAAAGATTTGTTTTCAACAGCCAACTCTCAGTCGCCTCTGCATTTTAGAGAGAACCCGTATCATTCAGACGGAGACAGAGAAGTGAATCTGCTTTACAGCACTGGCCCTGTGCAACTACACACCATAACTCATATTTTGAGTCAGAATTTTGGCGTTTGTTGTCCAAGTTCATTTCAGTTCTCATGCATTCATCACATCATCTGTATTCTTCTGATCATTGCATGAAACAGGTCCCTGTAAAGTTCTGCTTATCTTATTGTGTGTTGGTGAATAAACCTGTTAGCATTAGAATGTGGTCACCACTGTCACTCTCGCCCGAGTATGGACGCTCCCCTCAAAGCAGCTTTGCAAGAGTTAAGATACGTTCATGAAGAAGACCTAATGGTGTGAATCAAACAAACGCAACGTGAACCTTTCATGCTGCACGATGACATACAGAGTCAATGCAAAATACACATACCAGCGTTGAGATTGTGCTGTCCTCCGTTCAGAAAACAAACGTTTGAAGTTATTTGCTTGTCGACCTACGGAAAGAGCATGAATTCAGACTTTTAAAAGATCTGCATCATTATGTAGTTATCTGTATCTTGGGTTCATACCGCCGTATTAAAGCAGATTCATTCAGCCAAAGTGTGACTTGCTCAACACAGTGAGTACAGCTTTGTGAAACGCCTCTGGATGATGTTTTGAACCCATGTACAAAGCATTCATAGCAGGTGTTCGACCGTGGTCGCCAGTGACACGAATCAAAACAATGGGTCCAGCAGCCACGTTTGGTGTGAGCACAGCATAAGCAACAGAACTTATAGTGCTGATGGGTTACAACCTCCAACCAACATGTTTATTCATTCTCAAACAGACTGATAGAAGCCCTTTAACTGTGTGTGTCTAACTGTCATACATCAGCAAATCAGCTGGAAGCGGAAAGAGAAGTCATTATCTGATCCACAGAGTGCCTTTATTTTTGAAAGAAACGTGTCACTTCTGTGTTTCTTTTTCACTGTGTGCAGAAAGTAGGGTTGGGTACCGAAAAGCGGTGCCAATATGGAACCGGTTCCTATACGTCCGGTATCTACCGGACCGAAACGCAACGCAGATTTCGGTGCTTCCTTTCGGTGCTTGAGCCGATTGAAAGACTTTTTTGACACTACTCTGATGACTCCGTCCTGGCAGCAGGACTCGGTCCTCCGCTCCTCACTCATAGTATTATTACAACGAGGTACTTTGCGCTGTCGCTCATAAGCACAACAACACAGGCACGCGAAAGCTTCTTCTTCTCCTCCTTTGAGGTGTAGTGGCGGTTGGCAAACAACGAATTGGCGCATTACCGCCACCAACTGGTAAAATAAAATAAGTCATGAGACGTGTCGTATTTTGCCAGAGAAGGAAAATATGCTCATATTTCTGCAAAATAATTGCTGAAGTTTGAAGCTGTAGTGTGTGTACAGAGTGTGTGTGTGTTTTGTATTTATTTATATTTATTTAAGTATACTGTAAACTGTTAACAGTTAACATATTGTTCATAGTTAAGTGTTAAGTGTTTCGTATTTATTTATATTTATAGTATACTTTAAAATATATTGTTCAATTTGAAGAAAAAAGTATCGGTTCAGGCACCGTTTAGGCACCGGTATCGTTTTCAAAGTATCGTTTTAGCACCGGTATCGGAAAAAACCCAAACGATACCCAACCCTAGCAGAAAGATAAAGTGAGGGATTGGCTTCATTCCCCCCTCTCCTCACATACGCTTCATTCCTGCATCTCTTCTCGTGTCTTCAGTGGGAGGAACTAAGATTCAAGGCAAAGACACAAGTGAGAAGATGTGGATGCAGTTAAGGGAGTTGAGGAACCATAGAGATGTATACATAGAGGCCACATTGGCCTTTGGAGTTTACGTCAACAGCACCACCATATTGGACCTGGCAACTTGTTTACATTCGCCATGAAAGCTGAAAGTTGGTTACTATTCATCTATTACTCTTAAAGATATGCTCAACTGTTTTTCTGTGCAATCAGCCTGTTGTGACTGAACTTTATTGGTCATGTGACAATAAATATATAAGAGATCAGCCTCACTCCAATGTAATGTAACCTGTTTTTATATTCGCCTGGACACAAATATATGAACTTAAATAATAAATCACATGTTTAAGCAGTTGAGCTCCTTCACAATCGTTCCTCGGCAGTGTTGGAGGCGAGATCGGTCTTGGTCTCAGGACCACTTTTGAAGGACTTATCTCAGTGTCAGACGAAGAGGACTGTGGATTATATTTTAAAACCGGTCAAACCTTTTGATTATTCTATCAAGACATTTCTCATAGATACACACACACACACACATACAAGAGGTGAATGAAGAGGAATCTTCAGATGTTTTATGGGAATGTAGATCTTCCAGTTGGTTGTGAAGTGTTGCACATTCAACAGTTTATCATATGTGTGTCATGCAGTGTGGACTCGTTTGGTCGTGGTCTTGACATGGTCTCCTGTCTACAACTCTGCTTCTTGCAAATGCAAAAGAACTTCCTGGAACACATACACTGAGTCAGAGTCACTATTTTATAGAATATAAAAACAGAAAAAGTCAAAGGTAGACAAACACTTTTCTATAGGCGCGGTACATGTTGTACTTTTACCAACATGTGAAAGGTTGTGTCTTTCGGCATGTACTGTATGTGTGAACGTATATACAGTATGTCTTCTCTGTGCTGTAGCAGCAGTCGGTGCACAGTTAATGGAATCTGCAGCGGTGCAGACACACTAAGGCCTACAGTCTAGTCGGTGTGGTAATTACTACGGCACAGCCGTGATTGGATAGGACATTTCTGAGTAATTGCTTTAGCCCTGACAAGAGCTGCTCTTGTTCATGAGTCCCCATGTAGCAGGAATGCACACCTGCACATGTGTGTGCATGTGGGAGTGGTTGTATGGGCTGTTTAAGGGAATAAGGGTGCAAAAACAGCACGTGTGTGTGTGTGTGTGTGTGTGTGTGTGTGTGTGCCTACCTGGCTGTGAGAGTGTGAATTAGGATCCCAATATAGTTCAGGCTCATTAAAAGTTTCCGCTGCAGTTGGCAGACTCCTGTTCTTCCCATCCAGTTATCAGCCATGCATGGGGAGCTGTGACTGCATAGAAAAGTAGGATGATATTCACTGATGACGATGATGATGATGATGATCAGTGGATCACAGTGTCGGCACCCACAAGCCTTGCTGGTTTTCACTATACCCCCACCTAATCAGGAAGTGATTTTCACCTGGGACTCCGGAAGATTGCGGCTAACTAGCTAAGCGCGGTGGTGGAAAACTTTTCTTTTTTTTGTCCTTCAGATTTATCCTAAAAATGTAAATGTTCCCTTCGCTGAGTGTTTCAGGTGGTGCGCCACAAGAAGCACCTCGAATTGCAGAAGGAAGGCAAAATAATGAGCTTTCTGTCACAGTCCAGCAGGAATACAGAGCAGTTGCCGTGGTAACACTGCTCTGGCTAAGGCGAGTCAAATCTTGATTGCACTCTAACTCGCTGCTTCTGTAGTGCGGTTAGTAAAAAAAGCAGGCAAAACTGGAGCGAAGAAACACAAAAGAAACATTGATTGCAAAGTAGAAAGGATCCAGTCTCATCTGGAAGCTTCAACTCTCAGATGCAGATTGTTGGTATGCAGGTCAACACATGCTGCTCGTCTTGTCCAAAGGCTGCTTGTGGGCGGACGGTCTGTGCAGAGCTTGTGTGGACCTCCAGTACAGAGCACCAAGAGGTTAAAGCTGCAGACCACGGAGAGACATAACACACTCCCAGTGAAGAGGCTCTTCATAAGAAAGACAGCAAGACTTAAAAGTGCATCCATTGATTCTTCTTCGGCCACTTGAGGGCAGCGAACAAGCTGTAAACATTACATTGACACGTTGGGCCTTTCAGGAGAGAGAACGCCAAGTTCTAACTAACACATAAGTGTAACCATCTTCAGGCTTTACTGTGAGATATGAAGAACAGATGTCGTTGAACCTTGTTAACTCTTTGTAGTTTATTAACAGTTAGTAATCAGCTAATCACCTCCTGCAGGCTGACACACCAGACTCAGGTCCCACTAACGATTCCCCTAACACAATATAAACTCTGGTCCTGCAGTCTGGGGTTGTCAGGTCGTACCGTCTTTCACCCGCTTCAACCCCGTAGATTCTTCTGCCTCGAACGCCTTCCTCCGGTGTCCGTCGGTCCGGGAATCCCCTGTGCCCTCCTTTGTGTTTACGGACTACACACCACCGCTCTGCCCTCCTTTGTGTTTACGGACTGCACACCGCCGCTCTGCCCTCCTTTGTGTTTACGGACTACACACCACCGCTCTGCCCTCCTTTGTGTTTACGGACTGCACACCGCCGCTCTGCCCTCCTTTGTGTTTACGGACTGCACACCACCGCTCTGCCCTCCTTTGTGTTTACGGACTGCACACCACCGCTCTGCCCTCCTTTGTGTTTACGGACTGCACACCGCCGCTCTGCCCTCCTTTGTGTTTACGGACTGCACACCGCCGCTCTGCCCTCCTTTGTGTTTACGGACTGCACACCACCGCTCTGCCCTCCTTTGTGTTTACGGACTGCACACCACCGCTCTGCCCTCCTTTGTGTTTACGGACTGCACACCGCCGCTCTGCCCTCCTTTGTGTTTACGGACTGCACACCACCGCTCTGCCCTCCTTTGTGTTTACGGACTGCACACCGCCGCTCTGCCCTCCTTTGTGTTTACGGACTGCACACCGCCGCTCTGCCCTCCTTTGTGTTTACGGACTACACACCACCGCTCTGCCCTCCTTTGTGTTTACGGACTGCACACCGCCGCTCTGCCCTCCTTTGTGTTTACGGACTGCACACCGCCGCTCTGCCCTCCTTTGTGTTTACGGACTACACACCACCGCTCTGCCCTCCTTTGTGTTTACGGACTGCACACCACCGCTCTGCCCTCCTTTGTGTTTACGGACTACACACCGCCGCTCTGCCCTCCTTTGTGTTTACGGACTACACACCACCGCTCTGCCCTCCTTTGTGTTTACGGACTGCACACCGCCGCTCTGCCCTCCTTTGTGTTTACGGACTACACACCGCCGCTCTGCCCTCCTTTGTGTTTACGGACTACACACCGCCGCTCTGCCCTCCTTTGTGTTTACGGACTACACACCGCCGCTCTGCCCTCCTTTGTGTTTACGGACTACACACCACCGCTCTGCCCTCCTTTGTGTTTACGGACTGCACACCCCCGCTCTGCCCTCCTTTGTGTTTACGGACTGCACACCACCGCTCTGCCCTCCTTTGTGTTTACGGACTGCACACCGCCGCTCTGCCCTCCTTTGTGTTTACGGACTACACACCGCCGCTCTGCCCTCCTTTGTGTTTACGGACTGCACACCGCCGCTCTGCCCTCCTTTGTGTTTACGGACTGCACACCACCGCTCTGCCCTCCTTTGTGTTTACGGACTGCACACCGCCGCTCTGCCCTCCTTTGTGTTTACGGACTACTCACGCCGTCAAACTGCTGTGGGGGCTGGATTTCTCCCCACAGAGAGGAGGCCGGAGCGCATGTCCAGCTGCTGTCTTCAGTAGAGACGCTGCGATAATAAATCTACCAAAACTGGTTTACAATTAAAAGGAATTTAATCCTACTGATGCAAATACAATTATACAGTGAAGTACACTACTTCTATGGAATATGAAACAATAAAACCGAACGAAAACCCGCGTGCAAAAAACTCTTCTCGGCTCCTCAGCTCGTAAAAAAACACGTCTGTCCGCCGAGAGCCATCGCGAGAGAGAGAAAAAGACTTGAAAATAAACCACCCACATCCTGTTTGAACCTCCTCCCCTTCCGTCTATCCCCATTCCTATTGGCTAACTCCCAGGTGCACTCTGTATCGCCTGTCTCAGACTTTCTGTCCCTTTTGTTCTTAACACATTCAATGACTGTCTGTTATGGCTTACCCTTCTATGATAATCATTCTATATAACAGATAAGCCTTTGCAACTTTTGGCAAAAGCTTCATGTCTCAAGTTCTACTTTTAGCTACTAATCCTAAACCACTTCATGCTTATCTTAATTATGCATTTCCAAAACACTTATGATTATGACTAATTATGAATTCTTAAATATGAATCATTAAACACTTTTATTATAGCTTCTAAACCCACAGTTCTACACTCAAATTTCCTACACTGCCAGCCCTCCGGTGTCGAGCCACGGGACTCACACCATCGATCTGCCTACTCTCTGGTGTCGGACCACGGGCTCCACACCTTCCTGTCTTTATTCAGGCTAAATAAAACCTGTTTCTATTAACTTCTGTCTCCTGTGGTCTTGCGTTTGGGTCCTACCTGTGAACTCCCGTGACAAAACTAAAGTAATTACGGCATCGGGGGAAGGTGTAATATTCCTAGAAAGGAGATTAAAGTCGGACATTTATGGAAAAAAAACACGGATACGTGGAGATTAGTTGCAAATTTACAAGAAAAAAAGAACACATCTGTGAGATCATAAAGAGTCATAATTTAAAGGGTAAAAAAGTCGAAAATATACTGATGGGCAGAACTGTGGTAATGAAGTTGTCAGGCTTCAAGCGTATATGTGCGGACCAATCAGGCAGTGAGGAGCTATTGGCTGAAGAGTTTAGCTTAGATGCTGAGATAGCAAGAGTTTGATTGACATATTGTTTATCCAGTAACCTGTCGCGTTGTTTCTTAAATAATAATAATAATACATTTTATTTATATAGCGCTTTTCATGACACTCAAAGACACTTTACATTAAAATCATCATGTATAAAAACTATACACTAAAAACAAAGTACACAATAATAGTCGCCCATTAAAAGCAGTTTTGAACAGGTGAGTTTTGATTTGTGATTTGAATGTGGAAAGGTCAGTGCAATCTCGGATGTTTTTGGGGAGAGAGTTCCAGAGGGAGGGGGCAGATATGGAGAAGGCTCTGTCGCCCCATGTCCGGTGCTTGGTCCTGAGTGGAAGGGACAGGAGGCATCAGAGGAGCGGAGCCGGCGGGATGGAGTGTGGTGGTGAAGCAGGTCAGTGAGGTAGGAGGGGGCCTGATTGTGGAGGGCTTTGTGAGTGAGGAGAAGGATTTTGTATTGGATCCGTTGTGGGACGGGGAGCCAGTGGAGGTTCTGGAGAACAGGGGTGATGTGGTCACGGGAGCGGGTGTGGGTGAGCAGGCGAGCAGCAGAGTTCTGGATGTACTGGAGTTTATTTAGGATTTTGGATGATGTGCCGTAAAGAATGCTGTTGCAGTAGTCAATTCTGGAGGTGATGAAGGCGTGGATCAGAGTTTCAGCAGCAGATGAGGAGAGTGATGGGCGGAGACGGGCGATGTTTTTTAAGTGGAAAAAGGCAGTTCTGGTGATTTGTTTGAAGTGGTGTTCAAAGGAGAGGTTGCTGTCAAACATGACTCCAAGGTTGCGGATGTGTGGGGAGGGAGACAGAGTGGAGTTGTCGATGGTGAGGCAGAAGTTGTGACAGGTTTTAGTGAGGGATTTGGGACCGATGATGATCATGTCAGATTTATCACAGTTCAGTTTGAGGAAGTTGGTTTGCATCCATGATTTAATGTCAGTGAGGCAGTTGGTGAGAGTGGAGTGAGTAGCAGTGGTGATGGCTTTTGTGGAGATGTAGAGTTGGACATCATCGGCGTAACAGTGAAAGTGAAGTCCATGTTGACGTATGATGTTACCAAGAGGGAGCAAGTAGAGGATGAACAGAAGAGGACCAAGCACCGAACCCTGGGGGACCCCTTGAGACAGAGGAGCAGTGGAGGAGGTGCAGTTGTGTGCCTGCCCTATTCCAATTAGTCTCCAATGACGGCCTATCAGATGCTTCTGTGTAACACACCATCTGGTAGGTCAGGTTAGTGGGGACGGTGGATAGGACCGGAGTTCTTGTGTTAGTAGCCATGATCCTTCATCAACCACAACAATGCATTTAATCATATTTTATTTGCCATAACCACAATCTTTCCCCTTAACTACACCAGCAGTCTGCGGTTAATCTCAGTAAATGGACCAGGGGTTGATCCTTCCCTGCCCAGAGATTTGCAGAGTTGGGGTAAAGAAGAGCAGCACGTTTGTCCACAATGTAATAAACCAGCAGATAATGACAGAAAGGTGGGAATCAAATCCACTCAGGTTGTTTCCCTGATGTCCACGAGCTCAAGTCTTGTTAAAGAACTCTTGGTAGCACAGTAGAGAGTGAATTAACATAAAAACATATTAATTGTATATAAATATATATATATGTGAATTGCTGCTTAAGGTCACCGTGGCTACCATCGAGCTCTTGAAATGTCCCCAGAGAGAACTTGTAACAGCCCACGGCGGCCCAATGAGATCTCTATGCAAGTTTCGTCAGGCCCCACAAAAATGTTGATGAGCTGGGCATACTGGGCAATATGGAATATTACATCAGTGAATATTATGAATTCAACCAAGCCATAGTATAGCCATTTGTTGCTATGGCAAGGGTGGCGCATGCACGCTGAGGCCGGTGGCTCCCGTGGATTTCACTACATTTTTTGTATTAATTTGTTGTTGTTTTTATGTGAATTACTGGAGTACTTAATGAATGTATTCTGTCATAATCCTTAACATCGAAAGAGGAAGCGTGGGTTATTGGAGTGAGTGCAGCCAGACCTGCCGGACCAACACCAAACTGCCCCAGGGAGGAGAGGGAGGAGAGCCGAGGTGGAAGCTAAGCTAACCCAGCTAGGACCTGAGGCTACTCCACAACCCGGCCTACTGCTGGCTATCTGATGCCCGGTAGCAGAAAAATAGGATGGATGAAATAAGACTCCAGGGGATCCCAGCAACGGGAGGCTGGTGACTGTTTAGCCAACATCTTTACACAGACCTGGCTCCATCGTGGCATTCCAGATCAAGCTAAGTTAAGTTTTAAGTTTATTGTCATACACATTTACATATATACGAAATTTGTCCTCTGCATTTAACCCATCCCTAGCTTATTGGGAGCAGTGGGCAGCTGAGAAGCGCCCGGGGAGCAGTTAGGGGTTCAGTGTCTTGCTCAGGGACACTTCGGCACAGGACACGTAGCAGCCAAGGATCGAACCGCCGACCTTGCGGTTGCCGGACGACCCTCTCTACCCAGTGAGCCACGGCCGCCCCAAGCTGCACTTTAAGGGGGGGCCGTAGGACAGAAAGAAGGACTCTGTGTTTACGTCATGTTCAAGATATTATCTTACCAGAGATCTGTTTCTGTTGCTGCTCTTCACATTCCTCCTCATGGACATTCAGGAAATGCTTTTGTCATGCTGTTCTTGTGTAGCTAATATGCTACAACTGCATTTCATTGTGCATTCCTGGGTTGCATAATGACAAGGAATGATCTTTGAATCCTTCAATAAATAGTATTTCACAATTGAAAATATATGAGGGAATTTGGCGAAGCCCGTTTGAATGGGCCTGATGCAGCTGATCCAGTTATTAATACACTGGGATGTCAGGCGTGGCTCCGTGGCTCACGTGTCGGGTAGGAGGGCCCCTTAGCAGAATTTAGTTCATACGGCCTCAGAGCGATCAGGACGGGCTCTGAAAACAACACAAAATAATGAAGGCCAACACACAGCCATCCGCTGCGCCATCTTGGAACAATCCATACTCAACGAGGATCGCGGCGAGCAGAAGGTCTGCAGGGTGATTGTTTTTGTTCCTTTATGGTGTCTTCACTCTCAACAAACTCCACCGACTCCACCGACATCACAAACATATCAGTTAAAACACAAGCACGTACTTTTGCATTCGCTATCAATCCAGCTTTAAGACAATCAGGAGGTCAGGTACCGATTGTTCTGTGGCTGATGTCGCTACTGTTGATTAGTTGCTTTATTCTGTAATGTACAGAGAGTGTGTTTGGTGAGGGACAAGTAGGATCTAAAGAGATGGGCCACATCTAACAGGGTGGGCTTAGCGCCTGTGTCCACATTGTGCCTTTTTCTGAGCGCCAGCTTTTTTTCCAGTTGTTCCCAATGAGGAGAGAGCGTATGCGGCCGTTCCCAGAGCTTCCAGTTGAAAATCTCGTAACTTTTCAGAAAAGCTTGTTTTGTCTTTTTATCCTCAGCCCTATATTTTGGACACACACTATCATGACAAAGACTTAAAACTCTCAGAGCAGATCGGCTGGGCGGACATTGAATGTTGCATTGAAAAACTATATGAAACAAATATGTATTGGCCCAGATAGATAATAAAAACCACAGGAGTAATGCTAGTATATCATACAACAGTAATAATATGTTGTCAAGATATTGTTGTCATAGAAACAGAATAAACGCTCAGAGCGTTTTTTCGTTAAAACGCTGCCCAGCACTCTGCGGCTGCCTATCTGACAGAAAAAGGTTCGTACTCTGACATCCACCTGTTGCAGCCTTAATGATCAGGTGCTGCACATCAATTATTATCAACTGCAGATTGCTTCGAGGTGTATGCATATTTGATACACTGAACATTTTGTATGTATTGAGAACTACATGCAAAAACAGCTCGTTTTCTTTCTGATGGCTTTCGAGCCCTTAATGTCTCCAGGCCGTGCGGGCAGTGAACACTTTAGCTTCACATATGAAGATCATTTAGAATTCAAACCCATCTCTCAACGCTATGTTGTTAAGTCAGGGCCCAGACGAGTGTGACGCTAAGGATTCTTGGTCTACCAAACAAAGACAAGTGTGCGGAAGAAAGGAGGGAGGAGAGGAGGGAGGGAGGAGGTAAAAGTGGGGAGAAGACAGAAAAAGAGGCTGGAGGGGAGACGGAGCGAGTGGGGGAGTTAAGGTGAGAGTGAGCGTGGGGCACATGTAGAGGATCAGAGCTGGCCTCCCACTGGGGCTGTTAACCAGACGACAACAGTCGCAGCCAATTATGTAGAAATCACACAGTTAGCATCAGCCTGGTGGAGCTGTGGGGACGGGGTGAGGGTGGGGGTGCAGTCTAACTTTGTCTCCTGCTTTGGGCCCATCTCACGCTCATGAATGATTCATCGATCCTCACCAATCATTTCCATTTCCATTCATCTCCAAACCCCACTCAGCCAAAAATACCCTAATATTATTTTACTTCATTGTACAGTCACGCCGAGCGGCTGCTGTAATGTCTCCGATGATATTCCGAGGCTGCTGGAATCAGTCTTGTCTTCAACCAGGCGTCAGTCCGGCGCCATGCACCCAGACTCATAGCTGCCATCAGTTTAAATGCTCTGCTGTAAAGCCTTAGGCCTCACTTAATCTGTTAGACGTTATTAATGACCTGCTTACTAATGCAATCACTGACATGAGGTGGAATTAGTCCAACAGAGCGTAATCGCATTATTTTCAGACACTATTACAATTTCAATACAAAATTCAGCCGCAAGTGAGTTGTAAGGGTCGGAGCATAATACATCACTCTGACTGAATGGGACGTTTAACTTATTTTATACTTTGGGCTTGGAGAACTGTTCTGTTGCCTGTTGACGTACGTTGTATGACATCAAGTATTTTCAACTCGCAGAGAGCATGTCCGACTGAGCATTTCAGATATTTGGATACAATGTCAGCGAGCTGCACTGATGTAAGAGACAGTCTGTAATATGAGACCACTAAAATATGCGTTCTGAATGAGGTTTTATTTTTCAGCTGATAAATTATACATGCAGCAGAATTTCAAGGCGATGACTTACTGTCGAAGCGGTGCCTGAACCTGGCAGATGGAGGGAGAGCTGAGGAGGAGCCGATTTAGAAATAACAGGTGCTACAAAATGTTGTCCTGGAAACAAATACGTAGCTAAGCGACGTACCCTCAAACAACGATTCCGATATCTTACGGAAAAAGTCCCATTATCCCAGAGTCCTGCATTCGTTCGATGGATGTTGCCGTGTGCAGATTAAGATTAGGATACATTCATCAATGCAACATTTCGTTTCCCTACGAAAGTCCAGCATTATTTGTCATTTTCACAATACATGCATAAACATGTCTTCACAGGAAACAACTTAACGAGGTTTAGGGAAAGATCGTGCTTTGGGTTAAAATAACTACGGAAGTGACGACTCTTAGGCACAGAAGTTACATGACAAATACATCAACGTTGGCCTCTCATTCCACGTGGACTCTCTTTACTTCCTGGTTCATGATTACGTGGATTTTATATGAATTGATCAGGGACGTGCGGTCAGGGGAGGCAGAGCCTCACCTGTCATCATGAAAAGTAAAAAACAAATAATGATAAAATAAAAATGAATATGTATCTACTGATCTGTGCTATAAATGTAATTTCTGTATGATTCCCATCATTTCAAGCACTTTTGTAATCAAAATCGCCGAATTTGCGCATTTCCTGTTCAAATAGAGCGGAGACGCGAGGTGAGGCAACGACGAGCTGTGCCTCACCTCAGATTGCGCAATGCTTCACAAACTGGGTTGAGCGCGTGGCTTTTGCTTTCTTATTGTAGAACAGGTCATGTATTTCACGTATGTGTAGAACATATTTAGTCTTGCTGATCTGACAAACCGCAGTGAAAAAGCACAGAGGGGAGGCAACCAGTACCTCTGCCTCAATGAAGGGGGCGTAAGAGAGCCCACTGGTCGGCTTTATGCTTGTGCTGAGCACGCTCTTCTTCTTCTACACTTCTCTTCTTCGTCGTTTATTTAGCTTTGACCGCAATAATGGAAGAATCTATAGCTAAGCTTAAACATTTTTCAAAACTGGACTTTCAATCGAAACGTGAACTGATAAATGATGGGAGACCAATACCGGAGCTAAATGGTTTGCTTCAAACGACGGGACAGAAGATGACTCGCTCTTTTCAAACGGAGTGGTACGATCGAAAAGACTGGCTATGCTACAAGAAACCGCCTTTACTGCTTTCCCTGTCTTCTGTTCTCAACGTGTCACAATGTCTGTACTAAATCAGGATTTTGTGACTTGAAAAATCTACCAAGAAGCCTCAGCAAACATGAAAGATCAACTACTCACATTCAAAGCCAAATTGCTTTGAAAACTTTTGGAACCTCGAGAATAGATTTGGCTTTGGACGAACAGCAGAGACTAAATATTAGCATCCATAATGCTAAGGTAAAGGAAAACCGAGAGATTTTAAAAGACCTCATTAATGCAACCTGCTTCCTAGCCAAACAGGAACTGGCATTTCGTGGTAACGATGAGAGTTCAAGCTCTTCTAATCGTGGCAACTATGTAGAACTCTTACATGCCTTTGCTGAGAAAGATGAAAGATTAGCTCGACATTTGGAGACATCCACTGTGTTTTCTGGCTTGTCAAACAGAATACAGAACGATTTAATCGAAGCAGTTGGTGAGGTGATTAGAAATGATATCAAAAAGGAGATTAACGCCGCCTCATTTGTTGCTGTAGAAGTAGACGAGACAACGGATGTCACAAGCAAAGCCCAGATCTCTGTCATTTTGCGTGATGTCGCTAAAAGTGAGGTGGCCTGTGAACTGAAGGAGGCGTTTTTTGGATTTGATGATGTGAGTGATGACAGACGAGCCCCTGCTATAGCCGAGTATGTCTTGGGAGTGTTGGAGAAATACAAGTGTGTCGAAAAGCTGGTAGCTCAGACTTATGACGGAGCAGCTGTGATGTCATCAGAGCTTAATGGGGTGCAGGCCAGGATTAAAGAAAAGGTGCCTGAGGCCATGTTTACTCACTGTTACGCACACAAATTGAACCTGGTGCTCTTGCATTCAGCAAAATGCATGCCGGAGTGTAGACATTTTTTTAAAACACTTGAGGGACTAGCGGCATTTTTCAGTAAGTCCACGAAGCGCACCCACTTATTGGATGATGTTGTGAAGCGACGTTTACCAAGAGCAGCACCCATGAGATGGAGCTCAAAGTCAAGACTGTTGCAGACAATAAACATGTACCAATCTGATCTGCGTGCTGTATTCCGTATTATGAGAGAAAATCCAGATAGTTGGGATAATGACACCCTAATGATGCCCGCTGGATATGAGCGGAGGCATCAACGTGCTTTTTCATTATGGCATAGGAGGACATTTTCAGTGCAACCGATGCACTCTTCAGAGTGCTGCAAAACAAAGTAATGGACATTGGATTTTGTTGTGCACGAATCCGCGACACAATTGGATTTGTGGAACGCCAGAGACAACAGTTTAACAGTTTCTATGAGCGATTTGAACAGAAATGCGCCGCGCTCGGGACGACAGATAGTGTCCGAAGTCAAAACTCAGTCAGAGATGAGAGGAAACGAATGTTTTATAACATTCTGGACAATGTAAGTGTTCAACTGAAAGCTAGGTTTGATCATTTTGGTGAGCTAGCTTTCCTTGGTTTGGTCGATTGTACAAAATTGAATGAAATGTCACAACATTCTGATGACACCAAACTGCAGAGCCTGTCAAAATATGCCAGGTTTTTTGACTTTGTGAGACTAAAGGCTGATCTCATCGGACTGTATAGCTCACAAACAGTGAGGGATGGATGTAAATCCCCTGGACAGCTTCTCAGCTTTTTGGCCCAGAAGGATCTGATGCAGACTGTTCCTGAGGCAACAAAGTTACTCCAGCTGGTGCTGACTATACCGGCTACAACAGTGTCCGTGGAAAGGTCATTCTCTGCTTTGAAAAGACTCAAAACATACAGTCGGAATCGGACTGACCAAGGACGACTTTCATCCCTGGCAATGATCTCCATTAAGACGGAGAGACTTCTAAAACTGAAAGAAGATAAGGACTTTTACAACTAAGTCACGGAGATTTTTGTCCAGAAGGATAGACGAATGGACTTCATTTACAAGTCAAGGTAAGACCATGCATACGCTGCAGTAACCTATTTTTTATTTGTATTGAATGAGTATGAATTGTGGAATTGTGATGGCAAATTAAAAGCACACGGAGGGTGCAGAGGAAATGCGCTCTCTCTGAGCCGAGTGCATCGGTTGCACTGAACATTCTTGCTTGTTATAAATATGAAAAACAATAGTCAATGTGCAAGCTGCCAATTGAATGGTGATTTAAGCTACTCTATTGTGTTCATATATTTGTAAATCTGACTCTTAAAGAGTCAGTGCCTCACCAGCCACGAACCTCACGTCACTGGAATTGATCGTGTGGGATATCTATGCACACTGTATGAGAACAGCATGAACTAGGTGTAATAAACATGGGTAATAATTTAGAACAATGATTTATAACTTTACCAGCATTCAAAAATGTACAAAAACAGAAAAGTGCAAAGACTAGAGTGCAGATCTCCACCAGGTGTGTCTCCCTCTCTCTCCCAAACAAAGAACAGTTGAATCTCACCGAGTTGTCCCTCCCAGCTTCTTAAGGTGCATTTACACCGGACCGCAGAGTACTTCACAGATGCAGGACCAGACCAGGACGAGATGTCAGAGGCAGCAGCAGGGCCATCTGAGATTGACAGGAGAGGTTAGTTGAAGTGAAGACACAAAACCACAGCATAGTTAAGTCATACAGAAAATATTAATACAGCTGAAGTAGTAACGACAGGCCAAAGCAGTGCAAGAGGTTTGTTTTTTTCATTTGGCAAAGCCTGGTTCTGTATAGTTTTCATACTTATTAAAAAAAATATTTCATGAGCAAAAATAAGTTATAATAAAGGTGAGTTTTGAACCCTGGGCTCCGGATCTTAAACCACTATACTATCAAAGCTTTAAAGGCAAATTACTATTTGATTAAAGCAGCACTTTTGAGTTATAAAATTGTTTTATTGTTGATGTTCAAAGATGAACCAGATCGGTCATCAGAGGACGGTGAGGAAGAACCTCAAGGTGCTGCTGCTCCTCCTCCTGCTGCAATGACAAATATTTACTTTACAAGCTATTGTAGTGATGGGATGCAATAGTTTCACAAAATATGTTGTTTCCATGTCATACAGGAAAGAGAAGGGCCCGAAAAAGGCCAAGAGGGATCGAGAAGCAGCGGGAGGTAGAGGAGCGCATTCTGCAGGCCATGGAAAGAGACACCCCTGCTCCACCAGCATCAGAGGACGAACTGTTCATGAAGAGCCTGGTTCCTTCCCTGGCAAGATTGCCACCCCAGCAAAAGGAATATGTTAAATTTCAAATTCACAAATTAATTTATGAAGCCAGCACTGTGGTGCTGAATTTGGAACATTTGGAGTAGACATCTGGGGGACAATCTTTCCAGGGAACGAACCAGGAATTTAAAAAAAACAATTACACGTTTTGTGTATGTTTTTCTATATATAGCATTTATATGATTGTATAAGACTTATTTTTTATATTTTTATGGCATTTTCAATAAATAAATGCACTTTATTTCATGTTACTTTGTCCATGTTCTTTATTGTAGTTTTACAAGAAAACTTAACAAACAAAGGATACAACTATCCTATATATATATATATATATATATGCCTTTTTTTTATAACATCACTGCACTGAATATAGTACATTATAGTGTGGGATGATTGTATTGTGAAGGACACACTGCTACTACATATATTAAGTAATATTGCAGGAAGTTTGCTCAGTAGTAATGTGTGGGTGGCTCTTAAAAGAGCCGTTTTGGATGTGCTTGGGCATTACACGGTGTCTTGCCATGGGACCGTTCCCTCAGCAGAGAAGTAGGATGTGAAGGCCTCCCTCACCCGGATGGCCTCTCTTGCCGAGTTGGCAGCAATTCTTCCCAGATCTGGCAGTGGCTCCACCTCTCCAACCGGTATGGTCACTGCAGTTGTTGGGGTGGTTTTCCGCAGGAAGTTATGCAGAACACATGTAGCCTTCACACACTTCTCTGCAACTTCTGGGTGGACCTCAATGGCTCGCCTGTACATCCTCCACTGAGAAGAAAGGATCCCAAAGGCATTCTCCACAACCAACCGAGCTCGGGAGAGACGGTAATTGAAGATCCGGCGGTCCCTTGGAAGGATGCGGCCGGGGAATGGCCTCATGAGATTTTTTCTCAGTGGAAAGGCCTCGTCAGCAACAAAGACGTGTGGCTGAAGTCCTTGGTGGTCAGCTCCTGGTAGTGCCAGGTCAGCAGGCAGTTGGAGGGTGCCAGATTTAAGTTTGGATCCATCATGGAAAAACTATGTTAAAGTGGCTTGCTTGCCCTGTTGTGGACAGACAAAGCCTGAACTTATTTCATTCTTTCATTAATTAATTTTATGAAACTGCCACTCACCGGAGACAGATGGACAGGCGCTCCGCAGCTGAGATGGAACGCCTGTATTTGGTGTCCAGTCGAGAAATCCTGGGACCGACCCGAGCCAACAGGTCATCAAACTGGCTAATGGTTAGCCTCATGTAGCGCTGGAAGCGGCAGTCATCCAGACATAGTTCCTGGAGAAGTCTGTGAAATTCACCGAGCTGTGTGCGCCTACGGATGCTATTATGAACCCAGAGACGACGGCGTTTGGCATTCCGATGTTTGAGGGACTTCCACAACACGTACAAAGCAGAAATTGTCCTTATTCCTTTCATGGTTGATAGCCAAGAACACAGGAGGTCATGGACATCGAGTCATAAATGAGCACACAAATATCAGGCTTATGGGTCTAGTCTGTGAGATTAGGCTTGGACAGACAGAGAGATACTGTAATGGTAAAAATGTTTTAACATGTCCTCATCATATTCTCGGCCCGACTGACTTCAGCAAGATCAGAACTGTTGTCACCGGAAATGGCTGCGATTCCAGATTGATGAAACTCAACTGGGGCGACAACACGAACAGACCCTACCGAACCTTCATCGAGGCTGTCTGCGCTGAGATCAACCTCAGATTTCCATCCAAAGTCAACATGGCTCTCATCAACTCCACCAAACAAGGTAAAACCGAAGATGTTACTTCCTATCATCAACGTTTAATGTCTGCATTCCAAACGCACAGCGGTCTTGAGGAGCCAGGTGACAAAACCATCATGACTGTATGGGAGACACATCTCAAAAACGCCTTTGTCAACGGACTGCTGCCCGACATCAAAGGCGCCACCGAACGCTCTGTGATCGGCCTAGAAGACGCCCGACTCGACGAAGTGGTAAAACATGCACGCCACAATTACAAAATGTTTAATGACAATCAGACACGCCAGGACAAACACAGCAACCAAACTGGTGAGAAGGCTCAACTTGCCATGCTTCAAGCTGTCCAGCAGATGGCGCTGGGCGCAGAGGGAGTTTCTCGCGAGACTCAACCCAACGAATGTTTCACCTGTGGCGAAACTGGTCATTGGTACAACTACTGTCCTCACCACGTCAACCAGGGAGATCCTCGTTTTCGAAACACAGGAGAGGAGGGGGGACGTGACTCATTCGGCACCTCAGACTGACATGATGCGGGGGGGGGGAGACGGCGCACGGACGGGGGGAGCGGCTTCCGGCCCCAGGCCTCTGATGCAGGGAAGTGCACACACACATGCACGACACACTCAAACATACATTTGCTCGCAATGAAGATCTGCTTCGCACGCTCAGTGACACATGCACACATACATGCACGACACACTCAAACAATCATTCCTCCTTTCCCCTGACACACACACACACACATACTGCAGAACAACAGACTGCTCTCCTATGCGCCATTTCACATTTGGAGCAACAGCGCCTGCTCTCATCCCAACGACACACGAGACACACATATGCAATGTTTTCATCACAATCCCTGGGTGTTTTGTTCTGCATGTGTAACCTGTTCTACTCACAATGAAGGCAGGCCTGTAGCGGTGTCCAGCCAAGCTGCACATCCGCCTCCAACAACGCAGGAGGACAAGCAGTGATTCACGGACGGGATCACAACGGGCAGTGGCCGACAGACACTTGCGTGATCTGTGCTAACTGTCTACAACTCATCTTCACTCATCTTCCAGGCCTTGAGGGAAACGAAGAGGAGAACAACTCTCTTCTTGCCAACATCTCAACGTGTTGCTCATATATCAGAGACTTTGTCTCACAAAAACAGATTTTTGCCATATCAACTGTGTAATTGACTCATGTTTTTTTTTCGGGTTGATTTGTTTTATGTTTCTTTCATGATCTAGCTAGGAACAGACCCCTCAAGACAGAGGCAGAATAATCCTCTGGGGTCTGATGAGACAAGGGCAGTCGACCCTTGGTTCTCTAGTCAGTATTTTTACATTTTTACTATGTTTAATTGTGGTTATGTTGTAACCAAAAGAGTGGATTGTAATGGTAAAAATGTTTTAACATGTCCTCATCATATTCTCTGTGTGAGATGTTGCTGTTAGAAAATTCATTTGTACAGGCGTCTGGATGTCTGAACACATTGACATATTTGTTCTGGTACAGAGGTCACTTTTCTATCTTATTCTATCAAATGACCAACGTGTTCTTTCTGCAATCAACTGCTTCTTGTTAGACTAAACATTTCTGCCTTAGTCTCCTGTGTGTTATCTGTCTCCTCTGTGCCGGCCGGTATAAATACCTTGTTTTGATTCTGCGTCTCTAGAGCATGTTCACAGTTCACTGCAATACGTGACTGTGGTTGTGTTCTCTGTTTGCAAACATTAAATTGACTTTTTGAAACTTTGATCATTCATCAAGACTCTGTTTTTATGTTAAACACTTTGGATAACACCAACTTCACTCCTTAACTTTTGAAAGGAAATATTCCACAACAATACACACAGCCGAACACATTATCTCTCCTCTTGTTGATAAATAACACAACAGCACAGAGTTTCCAGTTGTCATAGTGACGCAAAGGCACTTTGCGGCATATGAGTTTTCCAAGTACTCAGCAGTCAGAAACAGTGACTTTATGGAAACATATCTCTGACAGAACTCAAAGACATGCTGATACAGCCCTCACCTCAGTCTGACCCAGCCGAAAGAGCTAAAATCTGACTTTTCTTACAGCTTCGTGTGGAGAGAGGAAGCTAACTATCACACCCTGGAACCTCTCATCTGCAGGGAAACACTTTGAAATGTGCCAAAGACGCCTAGTAAGCTCAAGGGACATCTCAAGACAAAACACTTCTTTAGAAAGCGAAGACGCTGAATATTTCCAGCAGATTAGAGCCAATAGAATCAAAGTGTGACGATGTGTGTTAATTAAGTTATTCAGAAGCTAAACCCAAAAATGTTATTTTAATGCAGTTTTCTATTTAAGGTGAATGAGCACACAGGAGCATTTACCAGTTGCACTATAAAGCATATGTCTTATGTTGTAGTCAGTTCATAACAATCATCACGACACAACCATCAACTTCAACAGAAGCCCACCACTGACAGGAATGCACACTGGGCCGTGCTGTACATGATGCAACACACAGAGATGATCACGTTAAAAATATTACATTACATTAATATCAGAAGAAACATCTACTAGCTGGTCCTAGAAAAGCCAGACAACAAGAGACACTTCATGGCAGGAAGAGTTATTCTTCCTCGGTGCGTACTTGCAATACTATTCAATACCACCCAAGTGTAATGTGCCCTCTAGCGGCCTGGGTTGGAAATAGCAGTGTAGTGATTTAATATGCAATGAAATTTCCTGAGTGATGAAATTAATAGAAATAAATACAAAAAAATAAAGAATTTCTCTCTTGCATTCATCTTACCCATTCTACTTATTTTCTCTCAATTCATTTGAAGTTAGCTACTTTCTACCCTGTACATTTGCATAGTACGTACATGTACATGTGTACAGATTGTAAAGCCCTCTGAGGCAAATTTGTGATTTTGGGCAAAATAAATTGAAAATGTAATACATTTGCAGTCAAAAACCAGGCGGCAACCTCCGGTTCTTCCGAGTAAAGCCAACTTGCCTCTATTGACCACCAGGGGGCGACTCCTCTGGTTGTATAGAAGTCTATGAGAAAATGACTCTACTTCTCTCTTGATTTATTACCTCAGTAAACATTGTAAACATGAGTTTATGGTCTCAATCTCTAGTTTCAAGTCTTCTTCAATACAGCATGATGTTCATTTAGTACATTATGGTCCATTTAGAGTCAAACAGACCATAAAGCAGGGGGTGCTTTAGGGCGGGCTTACTATGATTGAAAACCGACGAACTCAAAACGGCAGTCCCCAAACCAATGGGTGACGTCATGATGACTACGTCTACTTCTTATATACAGTCCATGACAGAAACACACCTGGCTTCATTTGGCACGTCAAACCATGCTTCGCTGATTTGCGCTTCCGTTACTGTTTTTAGGGCACCGTGTTGGACCGTGTCTAAGCAGGTTGTGGCGATGTCTCGCCGACCCCCCTTCTTCCCCTCAAACAAGCGTGTGCCAAGACTCAACTTGTGTCTGTGCAGGAGACCAGAGAGAAAGACGTTTTTAAAAGTCTCTGTGTGCCTGGCTTCCAACCAATTCCTCGTGGTTTAAATGTCTAATATCCTGGTTTGTACTTTCAGATATCTGCTTTAGATCAAGGTTTCGCTTTCAGCTGTACTGAAGCTGAGTTGCCGTCAATGAAAACCTGACATTTTCTGATTTTGCTGCTTCATAATAGGTCGGAATCAACCTTTCTGACGCTGAAGTAGAGAGGGCAGTGTCCAACCACTTCTGTCATCCTCTGAAACGATTCATTATTCAGACAACTTTTCAACGGAACAATCAAGTGCAACACGACTGTCTGAGAATATTACCATACTAAGTCTCCCCCCCCCTCTAAGCTAGCCAGCTTATCACTCCACCTTTCATCGTGGAAGTTCTGATCAGCTGTCAAGAGTTTATGGCCTTTTTTTGTCCCAGATCTTTCCAGATTTGCTGGACTACATCAGGCTGCATTAACCCCAAGAGGCAACCGCCGGAGCTCAAAAGTAAAGCCAACGAGGAAGTGCCACAAACTGCCCTTCCTTAAATGGCTACTCGAGGCTGGCTCCAAAAGCGGATCAATCCCCATAGACACACACAGTTAGAGACAAACTTATCAAAAAGTGGAACATCTAGACCAGGGGTCTCAAACTCATCTTCACTCCGGGCCACATCAGCATCATGGTCGCCCACAAAGGGCCGGTTGTAAATGTAACTACTCGTAACATATTGTTAAATAACTCTTTGCATTCACAGTTTAAAGTAGTCTTCAATGTGCTCACAATACATTTCCATGTCAAATGTACAGTAACCAGCCAAAGAGCTGCTTCTATGACTGTGTGTTTAAGTATCTCCTAATTTTGACTGTCAATCTCCTAATTTTGGCTTTCTATCATAGTTATGACTTTCTCTCTCATAACTTCGACTTTCTATCTCATAATTTCGACTATGGGGATATTTTTATTATCAAGTCTAACTTTAAAAAAAAGAAAATACCTTTTTTTTTTTTTTTTTTTTTTTTTTTTTTTTGCTGGTGGATTCGCGGGACCACATAAAATGACGTGGCTGGCCGGATTCGGCCCACGGGCCGGCAGTTTGAGTCCCCTGATCTAGAGAAACAATGACAATGTTACAGAAAGTTGCTTTGTGTCTGTTGAATGTGTAATTAAGCAGCTACTAACAAGTTCACCGTACCAACTTTATAATTAATAATATTTTGATGTATTTGCTGCGCCTATAATGAATTCATTCATCTTAAAACCATCCAGATGGCCTATTTGCCAGTATTCACTTGTTAATTTATCACCTGACAAAAGTTTATATGGCAGCTTTGTATTTTGAATTCCTCCAGAGTGAACTGCTTCATGTCTAGACTTCCCTAACATGCTGCTCGAGCTGCAAGAGCTTCACCTTCATCTCTGCCACTGAACGTGCCCTATTTGACTTTTAGAAATTCTGCCTGTCCCTGGCCCCCCCCCCCCCTGCCTCAACCATAGCTGCTATGTTGATCAAAGCATCTCGATGCTACATACAAATACGCTCACAGTCTGGCTTAGCGGCACGCACCTGCTCAGGCAGGGAGAATCAACAAGATGTCAGGAGTTCAGCGGCAGCCCATACTGTCGCGGAGGTACTTTTCAGTTTGCGGAGGTAGATTCAGATTTCTCTGGGAAAAAAGTGGGGGGCTGAGGATGATGAAGAGAAGATCGGCACTGAATAAAACATCACATTCACTGGGACACTTTTCCCTGCATGAAGAGGATCTCTTGCTCTCCTCCTGCAGCGAGCCGAGTGAGGACAGAAACACATGCTCTAGTTTCTCGCCTTTTCAAACATTAAAAAAAGAAAGTCAACTTCTGCTTTTAAAACATTGAAAAGAAGCGCCCGGAGGAAATCAATGGCAGAGTGATATTAACCTAATTCTCTCTTACAAGAGTCCTTCTGTTCTCCGACTCCCTCAACACAAGTCAAACTTCAGGCTTCTCACAGACATCACAATTGCGTGGTTTTGGAGGCTGGATAAAAGCCGGGAGCCCGTGAAACAGAATAGAGGTGTTTGATGTGAAAGATATTAGCCGAGTGAATTCAAAGCTGCTTGTCTCTGACAGAGCTGTTGCTGTAGAGGCTCGCCCTCGTCCCTGGGTGACACCGCCGCGGTAATGAAGGCTGATACTCTTCAGCTCCCAGATGACCCCACTGTGCAGCATACGGTGGCCCTCACTGGGGCCCTGGTGGCTGCTGCTTGTGGCAGCATGTCACCAGGCCAAACTGGGAGGAGACAGTCATGTGGGAAATATTGGGGTTACAGCTGCTGCAGATCTGGTCATCGTCGTTAAAATGTGAAGCACTGTCTTTGTTTGCTGTTACATGTGCTTCTGAGAGATGACGATGTTTAAATGGGTCACGCAACACTCCAGTGTTTTGTCCTCAAGTCTCAAACATGAAAATGCAAATGTGAGGCTCAGACTCAGTATTCTTGCTCTTTAAAAAAATTGTGATATCACTGTTTAATATCAAATCAAAACAATAATTGTTGTGAATTTTCTTTGGGCCTACCTGCTTATTCCTTTAGTGTCATTGGAGCAGCTAGCCGTCTCAATTCCTGTCCTGCAAGTTTATAGAAAAAGAAAGGTGAGGCTGCGAAGAAACAATGGTAAACCTGCAAACTTATCTTAACTTACTTAGCATACATTCCTCGTCAGCCTGTCCAAATAAATTGGGCAAAGAAAGCTTTAACCACATTAAACTTAGCTTTATTAAATGTCAGGTCTCTGTCAGGAAAAACATTTTTAATCAATGATTTTATTGTTAGGCACAAACTGGACATTTTGTTTTTAACTGAAACTTGGTTAAATCAAGATAACAATGCAGCTGTTCTTATTGAATCAACACCTCACAACTTCAGTTTCATGAGTGAAACAAGAGCGCATAAGAAAGGAGGTGGAGTTGCTATTTTATTTAATGATTCTCTTCAATGCAAGCAGATGCCCTTTGGTCATTTTAGTTCTTTTGAATATGTGGCTCTGAATTCCACTCAAGCTTTATTCCTAAACATTTACAGACCGCCTAAATACTGTGCAACCTTCTTTGATGAGTTCACTGAACTGCTGTCTGTAATCTGTATTGATTTTGACTGTGTTGTTATTGTTGGTGATTTTAATATCCATGTTGATAATCCCCAGGACAGAGAGTCTATAGAACTATGTGGTGTCCTTGATAACTATGATTTGACTCAGCATGTGACAGGACCCACCCACAGCAGGGGGCACACTCTGGACCTAATCATCACCAAAGGTGTAAACATTTCCAAGGTCGATGTGACTGATGTTGCACTCTCTGATCATTTCTGTGTTTTCTTTGAGAGTGCAATCTCCTTGCACACAAATGTCCAAACCAAGGTTGTGACAAAGCGTTACATCTCTGAAAACACCAGTGAACTATTTATTCAGAAGTTCTCCTCCACACCAGCCCTCTCTTGTCTCTCAGTCAATGAGCTTGTAGATGGCTTCAATTTTAAAGTTAAAAATATTATAGATGCCATTGCACCCACTAAAGTGAAGGTTGTCTCGGGTAAGCAAAGATCTCCTTGGAGAAATGCTACGCTGGTCAAAATAGAGAAACGAGAGTCTCGGAAAGGTGAGCGCAGGTGGCGAAAAAACTAATCTCCAGGTTCACTGTGACATCTATAAAGAGAGACTTCGCAATTATAATTTGGAACTTAGAAATGCAAGGCAGTCATTCTTCTCTGACATCATAACCAAAAACAATAACAATACACGCGCCTTATTTGCTACCGTCGACAGGCTAACAAACCCTCCAGTGTCGGTAGCTGCTGAGCTCCAATCCACCTGGCATGCAATCAATCTGCCTCCTTTTTTACTGACAAAATTCAGAAAATTAGACAAGCAGTCAGTGCCTCCACATCAACCACAGGATATGTGTTGTCCCGATCTCTGAATAACATCCATTCAAATATCATGACACAATTTCATTCAATCGACCGTAGAAGCCTAGAAGACATTATACAACATCTGAAGTCATCCTCCTGCTGCTTGGATATTCTACCAACACACTTTTTCAAAAATATTTCAAACTGCATGACCACTGATCTTTTACAAATTGTAAACACATCCCTTCTCTCAGGTGTCTTCCCACAAGCCCTAAAAACTGCAGTTATTAAACCACTCCTAAAGAAAGCTAGTTTAGACTCCGCAACGATGAAAAATTATAGGCCAATATCAAACCTCCCATTTTTAAGTAAAATAATTGAAAAAGCGGTTTTCCAACAGCTGAACAACTTCTTGGCCGTAAATAACTGCTTTGATGTTTTCCAGTCAGGCTTTCGACAGCACCACAGTACTGAAACTGCTCTTGTTAAGGTTTTCAACGACATCCACTTAAACACAGACAATGGCAGAAGTTCAGTCTTAGTGTTACTGGATCTCAGTGCTGCATTCGACACGGTCGACCATGCCATACTCCTAGAAAGACTAAAGATCTAGGTGGGACTCTCTGGCACAGCACTTAACTGGTTTTAATCCTACTTGAAGGACCGAGAATACTTTGTGTCTGTAGCTAATTACACATCAGAGCTGACTAAAATGACATGTGGTGTTCCCCAAGGTTCAATACTGGGGCCTCTTCTGTTCAACATCTACATGCTTCCACTAGCTCAGGTTATAGAAAACAACAAAGTGTGTTATCATAATTATGCAGACGACACACAAATCTACATAACTATATCACCAGGGGACTATAATCCCATAAAAGGGCTGGGTAACTGCATTGAACAAATCAACAACTGGATGTGCTAGAATTTTCTTCAATTAAACAAAGATTAAACAGAAGTAATTGTTTTTGGTACAATTACAAAATCAGCCTACTATCACCTGAAGAATATATCAAGGATTAGAGGATTTATGTCTCACCAGGTAACACGTGTCCATGCATTTATCTTCAGCAGACTGGACTACTGTAACGGTGTGTTTACAGGTCTCTGTAACAAGTCAATCAGAAAGCTGCAGCTGATTCAGAACGCTGCAGCTCGAGTCCTCACTAAGACCAGGAGGGTGGATCACATCACTCCAGTTCTGAGGTCTGTGCACTGGCTTCCTGTCCAACAAAGACTTGACTTTAAAATCCTGCTGTTGGTTTACAAAGCACTGAATGGTTTCGGGCCAAAATACATCTCTGATCTGCTGCTACCTTATGAACCATCCCGACCCCTCAGGTCGTCTGGGACCGGTCTACTTTCTGTTCCCAGAGTCAGAACTAAACATGGAGAAGCAGCGTTCAGTTGTTCTGCTCCACATATCTGGAACAAAGTCCCAGAAAGCTGCAGGTCTGCTGAGACCCTCAGCTCCTTTAAATCAAGATTGAAGACTTTTCTGTTTGCTGCTGCCTTTAATTGAACCACATTCAATTAGTATATTAATCAATTTCCTGCATTTCTGCATTTTACTACTGTATTTTATTTCTTACACTGTTTTTTAATGTTTTAATGCAATGAATGTTCTTAATTGTTTTTAAATCTCCTTTTCTTTTGCCTTATGTTTTGATGCTTTTAATGGTTTTATGTGAAGCACTTTGAATTACCTTGTTGTTGAAATGTGCTATACAAATAAACTTGCCTTGCCTTGCCTATGTCTTGTATCTCTTGTTATTTCATATCAGCTTCTCATGTTCCCCCTCCACTCCTACAGACTACTTGAAATATTGGCTAATATGGCATGAACATTAACCCCACAATTGTTTATTTTCCATTTACTTTTAGCAAAAAAAATGTATTTGTATTTTTTTGTCATTTTCATGTTTCAGTATCATGTTCCATTTTCCACACATGCGTCCATAAATGTTTCATTTGATCTCTTACGTAGCAGAAAACGAGTACCAGCATTAAACTGTATTCAAAGCGCTCCTGCGAGCCGGGCCTTCTATCTGATGCTGGTGCAGTGAGAGCCTGGATGTGTGCGTCTCCATGCGGGGCCCTGAATGCTGGCTGCCGCCCTGTATCGCCTCGGCCCAGCCTGCTGGAACAGCTTTGCGTGGCAGCCGCTCCTGACTGATTGCGCTGCTTGTTAGTCTGTCTTTGATCATTAAGCAGAGCGATGTCACCGCCTTCAGTGTCATCAATTATAATTTTGCTTGTGTCACTTTGATCTTAACAAATATTATCCCAGTTTTTTAAAAGCTGTTTGTTGGGCCTGGTTGCCGCTGACTTCCAGCTTCCTCTGTAAGATGCAAGGCTTGTGATGAATAATTTACCTGAGTGGATTTCTCTCTCCTGCATGTTATCTCTGCTAAAGCCCAGATTACACAACCCACAGCCAGGAAGTTTAGAGTGAATGAGAGAGTGAGCGGGTAACGTATAAATAGCTCATCGTGTCCCCTTGGTGGGGGCACCTACATCTGTCCCGTCCATATGGCACTGTTAGTCAGCCCAGAGTCCAATTTCCACTGAGTCAACACTCAGTGTGAATATTCTAATTGGTTCTAGCGGCTGAGGTCTGGTCAGAAAGTTACTGTATAATCACCACACATTAATGTAGGACGACTCAGCTGGGTGTATGACAAATATATCACTGTGGTTGATTCAACACAATGCCAGTTATATAGATAAAGAGGAGGTGAATATCTGTACGAGACATGTATTGCCGGCCTCAGGCCGCGGGGAACCTGGGCCAGTGGAGACACACACGTTGAGCTGCGGTACACTTCACGGCAGGAAGATTCATTCTTCTTAACAAATCATACTTCAGGTATAAAGCACAGCTTTTGTAAACTAATGGCCTTACAGTTCCTTTGGTATAAAATGGCCATTTAACAACACAGGTTAATTTACTAACAAAATAAAGCTCAGTGTTTTTGGGTTCCTTTTCCAACCCGCTAGTCCACAATACACCAGTCCGCTAGCATTAGCAAGTTAGCCTACAGCTATCTCTATTTACAGAAAGTTCTCTCAAACATATCAATTCTATGGCAACACGTGCAAACAATATCATAAGTTACATGGTCAACTCGTAAGTACACTCAATTTAAGGCATATTTACCGACCTGTGTCCAAGAATAAGATAAGATAAAATAATCCTTTATTAGTCCCTCAGTGGGGAAATTACAGGATTACAGCAGCATTGCTCACAAGTAATAAAATAAAAGATAAAAATCAAGTAATATAATAAACTAAACTAAATAGAGGAGACACACGGGTTGAGGTGTGATATACTTCACGGTAGGAAGATTTATTCTTCCTCGGTGTGCCTGCAATACTATTCAATACCACCCAAGCATAACATAGATTGGAAATAGCAGTGTAGTGACATAACATGTAATTACATCTCCTGGGTGATTCAATTAATTGAAATAAATAAAAAGAAATAATAGGGGTGTCTGTTTTTCTCTTGCAATAATTCTACCCATTTCCCTTATCTTACTTATCTTATTTGTGAAGTTAGCTGCTGTCAACCCTCTACACATACTCTGAGTAACAGTAAGCTAATGATCCTGAGTGTTGGACCTGTACACAGGGGGAGAATAAATAGTTCATAGTGAGGTCTATGCCCCTTAGCTTCAGTAATGTGGTTCAGCCAAAGATATTGATTCCAGCATCACATGCACGGAATAAAAGTCTCCTATTTCATTTCCAGATCCAGGCTGATGTTCAAGTTCTCTGTGCTGTTCTCGTGTCCTGTACCTCTAGTCACGTGAAAGACTGAGTGGACTGGTTACAGTGGGACAGAGAGACGGAGTGGACTGGTTACAGTGGGACAGAGAGACGGAGTAGACTGGTTACAGTGGGACAGAGAGACGGAGTGGATTGGTTACAGTGGGACAGAGAGACGGAGTGGACTGGTTACAGTGGGACAGAGAGACGGAGTGGACTGGTTACAGTGGGACAGAGAGACGGAGTGGACTGGTTATAGTGGGACAGCGAGACGGAGTGGACTGGTTACAGTGGGACAGAGAGACGGAGTGGACTGGTTACAGTGGGACAGAGAGACGGAGTGGACTGGTTACAGTGGGACAGAGAGACGGAGTGGACTGGTTACAGTGGGACAGAGAGACTGAGTGGACTGGTTACAGTGGGACAGAGAGACGGAGTGGACTGGTTACAGTGGGACAGAGAGATGGAGTGGACTGGTTACAGTGGGACAGAGAGACGGAGTGGACTGGTTACAGTGGGACAGAGAGACGGAGTGGACTGGTTACAGTGGGACAGCGAGACGGAGTGGACTGGTTACAGTGGGACAGCGAGAAGGAGTGGACTGGTTACAGTGGGACAGAGAGACGGAGTGGACTGGTTACAGTGGGACAGAGAGACTGAGTGGACTGGTTACAGTGGGACAGAGAGACGGAGTGGACTGGTTACAGTGGGACAGAGAGACGGAGTGGACTGGTGACAGTGGGACAGAGTGGCTGAGGGACTGGTTACAGTCGGACAGAGAGACGGAGTGGACTGGTTATAGTGGGACAGAGAGACGGAGTGGACTGGTTACAGTGGGACAGAGAGACGGAGTGGACTGGTTATAGTGGGACAGAGAGACGGAGTGGACTGGTTACAGTGGGACAGCGAGACGGAGTGGACTGGTTACAGTGGGACAGAGAGACGGAGTGGACTGGTTACAGTGGGACAGAGAGACTGAGTGGACTGGTTACAGTGGGACAGAGAGACGGAGTGGACTGGTTACAGTGGGACAGAGAGATGGAGTGGACTGGTTACAGTGGGACAGAGAGACGGAGTGGACTGGTTACAGTGGGACAGAGAGACCGAGTGGACTGGTTATAGTGGGACAGCGAGACGGAGTGGACTGGTTACAGTGGGACAGCGAGAAGGAGTGGACTGGTTACAGTGGGACAGAGAGACGGAGTGGACTGGTTACAGTGGGACAGAGAGACTGAGTGGACTGGTTACAGTGGGACAGAGAGACGGAGTGGACTGGTTACAGTGGGACAGAGAGACTGAGTGGACTGGTTACAGTGGGACAGAGAGACGGAGTGGACTGGTTACAGTGGGACAGAGAGACGGAGTGGACTGGTGACAGTGGGACAGAGAGACGGAGTGGACTGGTTACAGTGGGACAGAGAGACCGAGTGGACTGGTTATAGTGGGACAGAGAGACCGAGTGGCTGGTTATAGTAGGACAGAGAGACGGAGTGGACTGGTTACAGTGGGACAGAGAGGCTGAGGGACTGGTTATAGTGGGACAGAGAGACGGAGTGGACTGGTTATAGTGGGACAAAGAGGCCGTGTGGACTGGTTACAGTGGGACAGAGTGGACTGGTTACAGTGGGACAGAGAGACTGAGTGGACTGGTTACAGTGGGACAGAGAGACTGAGTGGACTGGTTATAGTGGGACAGAGAGGCTGAGTGGAGTGGTTACAGTGGGACAGAGAGACCGAGTGGACTGGTTACAGTGGGACAGAGAGGCCGTGTGGACTGGTTACAGTGGGACAGAGAGACGGAGTGGACTGGTTACAGTGGGACAGAGAGACGGAGTGGACTGGTTACAGTGGGACAGAGAGATGGAGTAGACTGGTTACAGTGGGACAGAGACTGAGTGGACTGGTTACAGTGGGACAGAGAGACAGAGAGTGGACTGGTTACAGTGGGAAAGAGAGACGGAGTGGACTGGTTACAGTGGGACAGAGACGGAGTGGACTGGTTACAGTGGGACAGAGAGACAGAGAGTGGACTGGTTACTGGTTGTCCCCTGCTAGTAGCCTGATCTCACAGAGGTAAATTAAATGACCATGACGTCTTAAGAGAGCATTATGTAATCTTAAAACAGTATGTGCCACTACCATAGCAACAATAACAGACAATAATTATGATGATAATTATAATAATGAGGATGATTATAAGAAATGATGATGCTGGGGGAGCTTTTCCAGGACATGAAGATCCATCGACTGGATGCTGAACATGAATTGGCTCAAAAGTTGGATTCGGTGTTTTGACTAACTTTTGACTTCTACTGTCACAGAATCTTTGCTTTCAACCCACTGCACCAGAGTCTGACTGAAGCTGGACAGACAGGATTGATTTCTAAAGTGGGTAAATGTGGCAAATGCCGTTTGCTTGAACCAAACAGGTTTGGTATGAATTCACCGCCTGGAAAGGTCTTTCTGGTACGGTGCATTTGTGGTGCAACACAAACCAAACCAACCACAAGACATGTGATAGTAGATATATCATTTTAGGGTGACGTCGAAAGCTAAACAATGATTAAATGCTTGGGCTGCCTCCTCTTAGTCCATTAGTCGACGAATCAATCTTTTGGTCATAAGTCGACTGAGATTTCTTCGTTTTTTCATGCAGACTCACTTATCTGAGAAAGTTAGCACATCTCTGGTAAACAAGCTGTAAAGTGGGGCTTTTGTGTAATTATCTCTGCAGAATCTCAGATTTACAGATCTGTCGACAAAATCAACTTATCGTTTAGTCGACAAAATAATCATATTAGTGTTAGCCAACCAAGAATTTCATATCCGTTGTGTTTCCCTCTGTCATGCTCTTGGTTTTGATCTTCCCTCCTGTTTTCTGTGCAGCACCTGTGTTTGTCATGTCTCGTCATTTTACTCAGTTATGTTTCTTTTTTTTTCATTTTAGTATTTCCTGTTTTATTTTGTGTTACTTCTCCACACTCACGGACTTTGAGGCTCCCGTAATGTCCGTGAGGGTTTGGTGCTGTCCCACTGTCAAGTCATCGAGTGTTTGAGGCTCTGGCAGACATTTTGAGCCCTTTATGAACCCTTTCCATAAGGGAATTACCCACAAATCATTGCAATGTGACGTTAAACACGGGGTAACCAGTGGACGCATGGAGACGTCAAAAAAAGGTAAACAAAGAGGACGGCTCACGTGTTCAGCCTGTCATAATAAATTGACTAATAAGCCCTAGCCCTATTTTTAGGCCTCTGCTCGAAAATTGCATACCCATACTCAAAAGAGTGCATCTTTGCAAGCACAAGGTCTATTTGAATAATTGGTGTGTTGTAATAATAACACTTGTGAGATTTGTTCAGATGTGTAAATATCAGTGTATAAGTTACTGGTTAAGAGTAAATGAACATGGCACACAGCTCAAATTGAAAAGTTTCAGGTTCGCCTGAAAAAAAAGCCCCTTTATTGTTATTATTTCATTGAAATGATGCAGCCCCCAGCCTAAAACATCTCCCAAATCATAGCACATATATGTGAACAGTCTCTCTGCAAAGTTTTACTTTGATAAAGTGAAGCAGAACAAAATGAGAGAAGTTTTAGTACAGAAAGTTTAGGCGAGATTTCCAAAATGTGCATTTGGGCACCATGTGTGCCATTTGAATTTCCTCATGTACTAAACTACATATTTCACTTATAAATTACTAATGGTGTTAAATACATCCAAATGCAGCAATTTCTGGCTTTTTTTGGAGAAAAGAAAAATATATATTTTCCCATTCAAAATAACACACAACTCAACTGAATCCAAATGAAATATTTATTTTTACTGTAAACACTTGAAACAAACTGTAAAAACCAAAAAACCACACAAAAAAACAAAAAACTATTTACACGATACTGAGCCGTCAATGCACTCGAGTATCCCTGAAGGTCTGGGGGGGGGGGGGGGGTTATTGCCTAATGTGCCACAGGTAGAAGCAGTTGTTTTTGGCATTGAGGCAGAGGGGAACATCACACCTCATGCAATAAGTAGATGTCTTCACCCTCGGTATTCCATGTTCAGTGCACCTCTTGCAATGTTTCCTCTGCCCTGTTTCGAAAAACCTGTTGTGCCACCTGTCGTCGTCCTCCTCACTGTCTGAACTTTGTTTTACATGCTTGGATGCTGGCGCAGAAGCGCCCAGAGAGGCGCGCAGTCTCTTCTGTTGAGCCATGGGGGGAGGTGATGCGGCTGGCTGAGGCTGTGGACGTCGTTGACCTTTCTTTTGTCCTCGAGCCGATCGTTGACCTTTCTTTTGTCCTCGAGCCGATCGTTGAGCCGTCTTTTGTCCTCGTCGTGCTGGCTGTGAGGAAATTGAAGTGCCTGGCACACTGGCATGGGGGGGCTGGTATTCCTAATCACTGTAAACCAGAATATGGAAGAAAAATAAATATGTGCATTCAGTAGGTTTGGTTCTGAAATTGTAATACATGTAAGCACTCACACACACACACACACAAAAAAAGCACATGTTATGAGCAAAAACACACGTGGACACACAGACACACTTGTATACTCTCACACGACAGAATTTTGGCCTGAGAAATCTAGATAGATAGAAAATTCGACACCAATAAATCAATAAATCGACCAATAAATTGATCAATAAATATAATATTTACAAGACAATCATACCTTTCTTGTGATGACGATGAAAACGAACAGGTGAAAAGTAACTCAAACGACACTAATAAAGGCAGCCGAGAACACGCTGCGAGCTTGAGCGTAATCTGCTGTGCGTAATGCCGCTGCCAGCATGCTCCTAGGTTTTATACTTACGCAGGACAATAACTTTCGTTCCCATTGGCCGACCTCCATGGTACATACCTCTCTGTATTCGTTAGAGCCAATAGAATTGAGCTAATCACTTGAAAATGAGTGACAGCACTGTTAGCCAGTCAAAATCATCAATTCTCCAAAGAGAGTGACTTGCAGGTTCTGGGGGACAGAGCAAGTTCCTCCTTCCCCTGTGGGGTGAAATCACCCCTCCCAAACGAAAGGTGTGTCTCTGTTGCTAGACAGGAAGTCCATTGAACCTTTTCCGGAGGAAAAATGCGGGGATTTTCAATTTTTCGTCTTGAAAACGTCAAAAGTGAGTCATATTTATGATCATAAAGCGATAATGTGAATATGTGTTGCTGGTGTCTGTTGGCTCATATCTCAGCGATAGTATGACGGAGAGAAATGTTACGGTTATGACCGTAACCGTTGTGTTCGTGGCGTGCTTTCTGCCATCTCGCTTTGTTTGTTAGCATCAAGCTACGATTGCTAAGTCCGGAAATGTCCCGAGTGTGTGCACTCCTGGCGAAATATGAATATGGTATTGTAGTTATGCTAAGGTTAGAGGACTGAGTTGTGTTTGGAGTATGTTCAAATGGCTTTGAAACGATTTTATCCCAGGTTTCTGACGTTTCATATGATATGCGACATCATTATTAATTAATGTGTTCAAGGGTCCTAGGGTTCAAATGCCTAGGGTCCCCTTAAAAGGGGACCCTAGGCTCTTATTTCTGCTCTGAGGATCGAGGACACACGAGAACAGACTACAGTGGTGATTAATGTGTGTCTTTATTAGTTATTAGTATTATTAGTTACTGTTATTAAGTACAGTGGTGATCACTGTGTCTTTATTAGTTATTAGTATTATTAGTTACTGTTATTAAGTACAGTGATCATGTGAACAGACACAAACTTCTCAAAAGTCTCTCCAGCTGTTAAAGCCGACTGACAGCTGATCCAGCTGTGATCAGCTGATCCTCCGTCATCAGAAAGCACGTCTCATGTCTCCTAAAACATATTTCCTCGTTCCTCTCTCCTCACATGGTTTCCTTGCGTCTCTCCATGCATCCCTGGTGGGAGGGACTAAGATGCAAGGAAAGGACCCAAGTGAGGGAAACAGGGATGCAATTAAGAGACTTGGGATGTACCCTGGGATTGGACCCTCCTCTCGTTTCAGATCACTTCACTTCCTGCCTTTGTGTGTTTTCCGACCACTATGATTGTCTGCCGCCCCTGATTGAATCCACCTGTGTCTACTCACCAACACCTCCCTCAGTATTTGAACCCTGTGTTCCCCTGTCTCTGTGTCGGTTTGTCTGTTATGCTTCCTGGATGTATCCCTCCTAATGTTTTCTGATTCATCTGATCCTGGTCCACATGTCATTTTGCCTGTTTCTGGTTTTTGGATTTTCAGTGCTCACTTTTGGAGCTACCCTTGTAAATTTTGTTTTGGACTATTCTTTATTAAAATCAGTAAATATCCTTCTGCATTTGGGTCCATCCCCTGTTATTTGCTTGCCATACAGTAACAACCTCTTGTGCTGCGTTCCAAACGCAACGCAAATTTTACGTCGGCTGGTTTACTACAGCTGTATGAACCCAACATAAACAATTTTGCTGTGGTTTGACTGCAATAAACGGACAAAAAGAGATGTCGAAATAACTACAGAATGATGCCGATTTGTAAAAGTCTGAATTCATGTTTTGTTAGTTCTCTTCGCAAGACAACAAGCAAATAACTTTTAAAATCCTTGTTTTCTTATTAATAGAGCTCGGATCGATCGGTGCTATGCTAAGCTAACATTGTATCTATATAAAATCTATATATTCTCTTTTGTGATTTAATTTAACCATTTTAAGTCAGTTATCCTAAGAATTAAAATATAATTTTTTAATATAACAGCTCTTATTTTTCTATAGGCTACCAATGTGGTTATTTGTTATTAGCCTGACATCTCCTTCACTTCATTTCATATATTTTACAGCATCAGTAGGGTAACAGACTTCAGACTGAATTTCCCAAATTGGGTTCTGTACATAGTTCTTCATGATTTCATTCTCATACGCATGAAGATTCATCTATTAATATGAGTGTGAATGTTAGTGTGTGTGCATAGAGGCCGAATTAAAAGATGATCATTTGTTTAACCAGTGAGCAGCAAAGGTGTTTGCCTTCACACTACAGCTGTCCCACTCACACAACACATTCACAACAACCCTGGCAGGAGGTGCATTCCACTATATCCAGTATAAGATACTTTAGAGTCATGCAGCAAGCGATCTGCATCAGAAGCTCTTGAGTAACGACACTCTGTAGGCAGCGGTGAACTTTAGAACTTTGCTTCATGGCTCGGGCTGACTTCGGGTTTTCACACCTAATAAATACTGAGGAACAGTTGGTGAAATGGGCCCTGAGGTAAAACTGCAGTAGACCTTTGAGGGTGCATATTGTTTCGGTGTGAAGACAAGCTAAACCCGCCAACATGGCACAACCAGCATTTGTTAAAAAGGTGCGTTATTATGCGTTCCCTTTCTGCTCTTAAAAACAGACTCCTCCTCGACAGTGTTAGTTATTATTGACTGAGAGGCTTCCTGGCAGGCTTTTGTTTTACTCATTGGCCATCAGTTGGTGAAGACATGTCTGATGATTATGGAGGAAATGTGTTTTTTTTAAGCCAGTTGGAGCTGCTGTCAACTAGGAGAGCCAAATGGAGTTGGAGTACCTTTAGTTCAAAGAATCCGTGACCATTTTACATCTTTTTGCCCTACATGACATCAGAAATTCTGTGTATACTATTACGGACTGGCTCAAGGAATGTGAAGGATATTTTTCAAATGAGAATAATGTATTTAAATTAAAGTTGACTCAAATGAACAACAGAATGTGTACCTCAGAAATACAGTAATGCTGAGTTTGGCCAGGACAGCCTTCATGACAGGTCTACACTAAAGAAAGAGTTATACCTTGCAAGTATGCAATGTTCCGCTGGGGTCCGGGTGATGAACTGCTTTTAATGTGTGACTATTGTTGTGTACTATGTTTTTAGTGTATTGTTTTTATATACGATGATTTTAATGTAAAGTGTCTTTGAGTGTCATGAAAAGCGCTATATAAATAAAATGTATTATTATTATGTCAATTTCGTCATCATTTGTTGTGACCACACGGACGTATCTGGACTAATCCACTCAGTCACTTCTCTAAAAGTAGTACTATAGCGATCTACTGCACATGAGTGGAACACATCCTCCACTACGCGTCTGTGATGTCAACAGCGTTCGGTTACACGTCTGTTTGGGAGAATAATTGAGACTTAAATAGTCCAAAAATGACAAAACTAGTGCATCATAACATTTTCTGTAGGTGAATAGATGCTTTTTTAAAATATAGATTACTGTGGTCAACAGGAAATTAGGTTCAACCCCTGACCCAAAGTACACAGTATTGAAACCCTGAGCTCAGAATGAGCACCAGAGCTGTGGCTCACAGTGGCCTGCAGCAAGAAAAAGCTTTAAATTCACTACACTCTGCCCTCAAAATTAAATTCCAGCAACCAAACAAACACAAGCAGCAAAACCAAACATCTTCTTTAAAACAAAGGCTAACCAACCAAATCAACCAAAGACGCAAAACATAAAGAGGAAACCAAGCTACAATAGCATAAACTGTGACACGTTGTATTAGTTAAGTAAATAAGTAAGTAATTAGTATTACTACATTGGTAGTCTTGCATAGGCAGACCTGGTCTGGCTCACCCAATTATCATTCTGGTACAGGGGCTTGTTTGCATTTCTTTAAACCATTGACAATCGTCCTGGGCGGATCAAAGTACAAGATGCAAAGATGGAGCCTTTGCAAAATACGGAGCAGAGTACGTAAAGGGAGGAGAATGGCCAATGGCAGGCTTATACCTACAATCTACATCCAGTCAGACTACTCCGTTAGTCACAAACTGGCTCAGGGAATGTGACAAAGAAGGAGTCCACTCAAGAGATTTACTGAACGACAAGTAGAATTTATTCAATATAAGGCGGAGAAATGGACAACGAAGTGTGGAAATCAGCAACATCAACATTCAGGAAAGGACTGGCCATCGAGGAGTTCGGGAACGGGACTCCAGAGCGGCTGAATGGTCGTAGAGTTTTTATTTTTTTATTTCCGATGACTGCACAGAACGCTGCCTGTCAGACTGACGACTCATAGGTTGAAATCGTGACTTTGACCAGGAGGAGTCGGAAGACAATGTGCTTTGGAAGTAGTGTAGCTGTTGAGTCGCCAGCATATTTCACGCAGCTCTTACTCGTGGTGGTACTCAGTACTCAGACCTGAAATGTAAAACAATGTAAAAATACTCCTTTCTAAATAAGTAAAATAATGGCAAGAGATGTCTAAAATTCCCCTTAATCTTACATGAAACATTTGTCTGTCCCCTTAATGATTTATCACTCTGGAAAACTATAACGCAGACATGCAGTGGGCTTCGATGTAGAAATACTTCTCAGGGCTAATAATGAGCTCTATAAGCCAACTGCTTAAAATGACACTCATTATGTTGTGTACTGTAGTTTAGTTCTTCAGACCTCAGCCTATGGAAATGCTCACATGCAGACACCCCCTCAGACTCAAGGCTACTGGTTGAAGGAGACAAGGGATTGAAGGATTCAGCCATCTACCAGTAAGAGCTTTTAATCACATTCACACGGTGTCGGAGACGGAGAGGCTGCATGTGAGTGGGTGTCATTATTAGCACTTCTGTCACAAACACACCATCTCATTAGACACAACACTCATCTGTAGCCTTTTTTTGTCCTGCAGGTCTATTTTAGAGGCATGTGAGAGCTTGTGTGGTGCGTTTTTCTCCGCAAAGTCCAAGTGAACAGTGATTTCTGTTTAAGGGCTAATTTCGGGCTTCAACACCAAGTTCTGCTTTTCTTTTCCTAAGCAGGTGACGGGTGGGGGTGTGTGGGTAACAATAGATCAGTGCCGGCACGACGTTAAGACGTCGAGTGGAGCAAAGCCATCATGGTGAATAACAACTGTGTAAAACATGTTTTATGTAGTTCGACCGCACATCTTTGATCTGAGCCGTGGAGCGTGGCTGGTTATGAAGGTGTGGAGGCAGTCAAACTGTAGCAGGGCCCACGGTCTCTGTGAGGAGATTCTAAAGGTCTCAGTGCGTTGTCTGTCGCTGTAGCAACGCCTTCTCACCCCAAACTCGTCAAATAATGCAGCTGTGTCCGTGGCATAGACTGTATACAAGAAGTGAACATAGTCATCGTGACATCACCCATTGGTTTGTGGACTACCGTTTGGAAGACTCGAGTTCTACGCTTTGGCCATCACAATCTTGGATTACGGCAGTCGTCATCTTGGCTTTTTTGCAAACAATGAAGGGATGTGAGCATATCTGGATGGCAGAGGAGTGACAAAGAGACACCGTATACGGCTCTGGTAGGGTAGTAACCTGTCAATCACAGTAAACCAGCCCTACAGCATACTCTGCTTTATGGTCTATTTTAGTCTAAATAGCACCGTAAATTACTAAATGAAAAAACTCTCGGTTACTCTTCGCTATACTAATAAAGGTGATTTTACTATACACAGGATCAACAGATCTTCGACTAACTTGGAGTTTTGTTCCACTCCGAAGTTTCTGTTTTTACTATTTTCTAACAAAAATCTCCATTATAGTGCTTTAATCTATTACACACCTTCATGTTGTGAAGGAGACTGATTAGTAAAAAATGAGTTTCCTCCCACACACTGCCAACACAAAAAATAATTATAGAAAGCCAAAGTTTTGGCCATGGAACTGCATCAGCTTTTAGACATGTAAAACCAATGTGATCGGGGTGCCTCCTCTTTTTGGGATCCTCACCTTTAGTGGTCCACCTCTCCACTGGTAAGCTTCAGCCCCGAACATCTCTTTTAAATAAGTGTAAAAGGCTTTTATTAGTAGTTGGTGTTTAAAATGATCCTTGATTGAACCACTGTTTTTGAATATTTAATGTAATAATAAAGATGAATTGTTTGTAATAGAACCACATCTCCTGCTCATCAGTAAAATGAACCTGAGTGCCTTAGAAGAAAAGAATAAACCATTTTTATTGTCATATACATATACATGAAATTTGACTTCTGCATTTGACCCATCCCTGTATATAGGGAGACTCAGGGACACTTCAACACGTGACACGTCCCAGTCGAGGATCGAACCATTGACCCTACGGTTACCAGACAACCCTCTTAACCCAGTGAGCCACGGTCACCCCCTTATGAGTTCTTGATACTTTGTGGGCAAAACTTATTCTTTAGGTGAAATTCCGAAAGGTGGCGTTGTTGTGCTCTTACTAATACTATTGGTTAATATCCTCGTAAACCACACCCTCTTCCCACCACAGGAGGATCACAAAAAACAACCTGGGACACCCAGATAGCTCACATGGTAGAGCACCCCATGCACCAAGGCTGAGTCTTACCTCAGCAGCCCTGGTTCAAATCGAATCAGGGCCCTTGACTGAAAGTCATCCCCTCTTTCTCTCCTCTTCCCTCCCTCAAAGATGTGTGCAGTCCAAGCACGGCCATCAGGAGTAGGTGGGTAAGAAGTGGTGAATGGGTCATTAGCCCAGCCTACTTTACACCCCAGCCTGATTAATGCTCGGCCTGTGCAGAACATTGACTACATTCAGAGGTGATAATCAACCCACAAGCAAACATTCTCAATGATTATTGATCAGCTGTGAGGGCTTTGACGGGACCTTTGTGGAATGGAAGGTCAACATGTGAGCAGGGTTTGTGTGTGCGGTGCTACAAAAACATCCAACTTGAGTTATTTAGATTATTACCTGGACTTTTAGTTGCGTGTAGCCGTGTATGTATGGTTAAAAAACAAAAGCAGCTGCCATGCCCCTCGCAAAAATGTGGGCCAACTTTTTGAAAAATCCAAAATGCCTACCATCATCAATGTTAGAAATGATCTTAGCAATGGTTTAGCCGACAATAGTAGCAGGTATAATTTCTGAGCTGTTTTGACAGAGTTGACTCTTACAGGATCGAGATTTGTTCAAATAAAGATTGTCTGATAAACATCAAGTATTAACACAGAAAGGACATGAACTGCTTTGGACATAAAGTCTAGATATGGCCCATGTTATCAGTTTGTCCTGAGAGAAACCACAGCCCTCCAGAAGGCTGATGAGACTCTAGAACAAAAAAGTGTACATTTCCGAACGAAAAATATTGGCGACCATCTTGGATTTGAAGAAAAATAGGTGAAATCATCAAAAATCAATGATGAATTCCTTGAACCAAAAAGTTCCAGACTGCCACTGTGCAACATTGTGAGGCTAAACCGCTGGAGAGATCATTTGCCACATGTCCAATAGCAGCCATTTTGCATTCACATTTGATCTACATTAGTTTTTTAACCTTCAGAGATGACAAATCCACTGAGAAACAAACTTCTGCTTTCCACGGTCATGGAAATGCAGTCATGGACACAATGTGCCTCTTTTCTTTGACGATGCTAAAAAGTTCAAAACACCATTCATCTGATGGATAAAGAACTAACTTTAAAAAAGATTAAATAGAAAAATGGCTAAAAAATCTGACGTATGTAAAGAGTTGAAGGATGGCAGTAAGTCAAGCTATTCTCCCTCCTTCTCAGTGCCGTCTGTGGAGCCCTGAAAGCAAGAGAAGATGACTGTGTGCCATTGTACATCTGTCTCTTGTGTGGTGCCAGTTCTGTAGCACAAGGTTTGTCAACCACACATTTAAATAAAAGCTTGACATTCCTTTCAAAGAAATGTCTGCCTTTTCTGTTATGAAGTCCTTTGTTGCTTGTTTGTATCGTGGAATTGCTTTTAAAGTGCACAAAGGCGGAAAGGTTGGACACAACAAAAGACCGGGCTCCTCAAAGGCTGATCGTTGCTCTCGATCTCTTCATCTTTTATACCAGTATGTACAGATGCGTGGGGACGTGTATTTTCAGCAAGGGGGGGGGCCTGGATACTTGCATGTACGCAAAAGGTTACACTCTCATGTAGTACATCTGTACTATTCTATAAGGAATATCGATAGAATAAACTCCGAATGATACCCATCCCTAGATGTCACAAAGATACTATCTGTGTTTGTTCACATCAGAAAAATACCTGTAGTCAGGTTTCACCTGAAGTGGGAGGGGCTTAAACTGGAAGCTATTAGAAAGTGTTGGATCTACTTTATTTTGCTCATTATTCTATGTTTGGCAAAAAGATAATTTATTTCAGCCATGTACCTGAATCATCTAAAACAGATTTGATATTTGTTGAGTGTAAATGAAAGCTGTGTAACTGTTAATGGTTCCCGTTGGATAACAAAAGTAAAAATAGAGCAGGTTAGTGTAAACTACAGAGCCAGTTCATTTCCAACAGGAGGTATGAATTACCTCCTGTTGAATTTGGAAATACCTGTTTTTTTAAAATTCATACAGGAAATACCTGTATGAATTTAAAAAATCATAACTGTTGAAAACAATCTCAAAGGCTCCTTTGGGCCACTTGCTTTGAGAGGGTCTCTAACTTCAGTTCCTGGGTTTCCTATCTTTAGTGTCAGACTTCTGTTGAGGCTTGAATCTACCCCACAGAGAGAAGGCCGGAGCGCATGATCCAACTGCTGTTTTCAGTAGCGTCGCTTCTTAAAACTGTACTTCGCCGTAGTCTGCTGGGGGAGCAGCATTGGAGCCGGAGACACCAACAGACTTAACAAACTAGTTAAGAAGGCCGGCTCCATCATTGGCTGCAAACAAGACTATCTGGAAGAGGTGGTGGAGAGGAGGACACTGAAGAAACTATTATCCATATTGGATAACCAGGACCACCCTCTCCATCACCTCCTGCAGGGACAGCGGAGCACTTTCTCCAACAGACTGATCCAGCTCCGCTGTCACAAGGACAGATTCAGAAAAACATTCCTGCCCACTGCCATAAGACTTTATAATAAAACACCTCGGGCCAGATCGTCGTCCTTCACATGACTACAACGCTACACGGCTGTTGCTTGTTGTTGGTGATCCTGGCTCTACTGTCCAGGTGTTTAGTTTACTAGTTGCTAATTTTATTTAATTAATACCACTATTTTCATGGTATATACTGTGCATTTCTATTTTCTATTCTAGCTTATTTTTTATTTTTTATTAATCTATTCCTTCAATTCAATATCTGCTCTGTTATTTTATTTTATTGTACTGTAGATATTGTGCATTCCATATGTTATATTTTACTCTGTAAATTGCTGCTGAAACAAACGAATTTCCCCCTGGGGATAAATAAAGTTTACATCTATCTATCTATCTATCTAATAAATCTACCAAAACTGGTTTACAATTAAAAAGAATTTAATCCTACTGAAGCTAATACAATTACACAATGAAGTACACTACTAACAGTATCGATAGATATATATTCTCTGCGCAGAGAGGCATTTTACCCATCATCCCAGCCGGGAACCACCGCTGTTCCCATCTCAGGAGGAGGACAAAGAGACCAAAAACCTCTCCAGTACTCCCGCATACAGTTTGAAAATCCCCTCCCCTTTTGTCTATCTCAATTCCCATTGGCTAACTTCAACCGTCTCCTCCTTCTCGCAGGACCCTCGCACAGGTGTGATCTATAATTGCCTGTCTAGAAATCTCTCTGTCCCTACGGCTCACTCTAGATACATTCAATGACTGTCTTTTATGGCTTAACCCTTCTATGATAAACATTCTATATAAAAGATAAGAATTTGCAACTTTTGGCAAAAGCTTCACAGAAACTGAAGGTGCTACAAATTCTACTAAGATACACTTCTAGCTACTAATCCTAAAACACTTCTACAATTATGATTATTCTAATTATGTATTTCCAAAACACTATGACTAATTATCAATTCTTAATTATGAATCAAAACACACTTCTATTATAATTTCTTAAAACACACTTCTACACTCAAATTTCCTACACTTCAAGAGGAAAACCAAATATAAAGTTAGTTAGCTGATTTGGCTATTAGCAGTTCCTGTTTGCACTGTACAGATACCAACTAGATGGATTACTCTGACGCTAAAGAAGGGGTCTGGGTTTTATGATCATGACACAAAATGTGATTAAGTTAAAGGAGCAGCTGTTATTAACATGATCCTGATGTTTTTGGTCTCTGTTCATTTTAAATTTGAATATTGAATCCGTATTCGGTTACACCCCTAAAGCCAACCAGAAACTAGTGGCTTTTTAAATTTACATTTTACAATTTGCTATTTCTCACAGTACTGTTTTCATCGACCTTTATTTTAATACAATGAATCAGAGCTTTGTTGGTAGGATTGACATTGGGGACATCATATTTGTACATAGCTATAGGGAGCTACCTAGCTAAAGAATGGAAAATTAGCCAGATTTTCATAAATCCCCAGGTAGAATGCTTTAAAAGCATTTAGAGATGGTGTCAAGATTAAATATCATGTAGACGTCAGTGTAGAAGCTGAGCGTTTTAAAAACAGTTGGTAACGGCAAAGTCATGATGACATTTCACTCAAGTTGAAAAGAGGAGACAAGTTCCAGAGAACAGGTAAACGCTGAAGAGAGAGATTTGAACTATAATATTCCCCTCAGAATCCGTCAAGATTCAGCATTCCTTCACCTTGAAAAGAGAGCCCCCGATGACTACAGTTCAAAGCACCGATCTATTTTATAGGCCAAAAGGTAAAGCTGTTTTTTGTTTTATCCCATTCCACTATAGAGGGCACTAAATCATTTCATGTAAAAGATCTATTGGTTTTGAGGGAGGAAAAAAAAGTTCTCTTTGTGTCATTCTGCAGTTTTTTCTTCATTTGTGTTTAAAGTCAGCAATACTTCCTCTCTTGCATATGTAACGGAGTTACAATTTGTGTGTGTTGTACTGTTTTCTGCAGCAAATACATATTGGAAAAGCACCCTCAGAGTCGTCTCCTTCAATGCCCCTATCCAAGTCAGTTACACGTATTCATATTGTGTGATGACCAACCGTTACCTGTTACGCGCTAGACCAATCAGGTGACCGCTTGTTGCCAAGATGTCAGCATTCGTGTTGTCAGCATTCGTGTTGTCAACAGTGACCGGTGATGAAGATGAAAGTTCAGCCAGAACACCTTCAAAAGTTGGTAAAAAGTGTCAGAAATTGAGTTTTATAACTTAGTTTGGGAACAAGGACCATGCCTGAAACATATCTAATTTCCTCCGCACAAAGTATTTAAGCACAACTGACCCAGTGACTTCATCTTCGAGTCAGCTTCAACACGACATGAGACAGAGGAGCAAAATCTTAAACCGCTTACATTGCACAAAGGATCTTTCTCAATCCTTTCAGATGACCAGCCATATCCTGAAGTCCCGGAGCTCCCTCCTTCTCTCACCACGCCTCGTCGCCATCCACAATCCCCGCGGCTCTCGGTATCCATTCTCTGTCAACTCAGAAGCCGTTCCACCAACCCCGGGGGGAGGACCCGACTTCGGCGTCCTCCACGCCGCTCTCCCACCCACCGGAGATCCAGGCACTCAAACGACTGGGTGAAACCACTGCGACCCTCATTCACCATTCCGATGCTCCGGCAGTCTCTACATATCACACTTTTCCGAGGTGACAGTCTCTCGACCGAAGAATGCAATCATCCAACCTAACATTCCTTTACATCAGTCTGATAAAAAAGCAAAACTTTCCAAACTATTCACGGACTTATAGCACAAACACCACTCTCGTTCTTCGAGCTCCCAGAACTTTTCCGGGTTCCCCATCGTCAGACGCAGCGCCGATGACGTCATGACGCATCCCGCGGCCGAAGAAGCCCAGCCATCCACATCAGTCCGTTCAGAGGGCCAGGTCGTATACCACCCATTTCTAGCTCCCTCTGTCCCAGAGACATCTCACCTTGCAAAGTTTTCCCCAGACTTCATTATAACCCAGGCACATTCATCCCTCCATCCCAGCATCCTTTCCTTTTCTCTTGATTCTGCCTTTCATGTCCCGCCCACCTCGGCCAACTTTGGTCAACTCCTCCGACCTCGACACCAGCTACCTCAGCTGCAAAGACCGCTACAACAACAGGGATCAACGGTAGGTAAATGGCGCAACTAAAGTACCGTAACGGCTGTATAAGATGCGCCGCTTAAAAGTAAAAACTCGCTGCCTAATATGTATGATTCCGAAATATCGATTTTAGGTCCTGGGTCCGGATGCAACTGCGTCTGGGTCCGAATCCGGACCGCGGTCCGCCAGTTAGAGACCCCTGCCCTACACCCTTTCATCCCTGACCCTACATCCCGCGACCCTAATCCCTACATCCCTTCATCCCACGACCATCATCCCTTCATCTCACGACCCTCATCCCTTCATTCTGCGACCCTACATACATTCATCCCACGACGATCCCATGGATTGTGAGAGTCGGAGAATAGCGGAAGCATATAAACATTGTATTGAAATTAACTTTGAAAGTGTTCCCCAAACGCTGGCTTTCACTCACCTTGCTACAGGAGTTTCAACGGTTCACACAGCTTTCTGAAGTCCTAAATAGATGCAAGTCTATTTAGTATATAGTGTATTTGTAAGGACAGGCACATTATCGTGGGAGGCAAATGTAAGGACCATCTGTCACAGGTATTAGAGCTCTAGCACTGACGTAGCATTTAAGTCAGTGTTGTGCACATGCACACCATTACAGAGCTGAAAGCGACATAATCTGGCTGCGGCGTTTGACACGGTGAACCACCAGATCCTCCTCTCCACCCTCGAGGGGATGGGTGTCTCAGGCTCTGCACTCTCCCTGTTTGCATACTACCTGACAGGTCGATCCTACCAGGTGCCATGGAGGGGGGCCGTGTCGGAACCACGCATGCTGACTACGGGGGTTCCACAAGGCTCAGTCCTGGGCCCCTTTCTCTTCTCGCTCTACACAACATCTCTGGGTTCTGTTATTCGCTCGCATGACTTCTCTTACCATGGTTATGCCGTTGACACCCAGCTGGTCTTGTCATTTCCCCCCGGGGACACTCAAGTGGACTTGGCTGACATCTCAAAGTGAATTGCGACACACCACCTGAAGCTCAACCTGGACAAAACCGAGCTACTGTTCCTCCCGGGGAAGGGTTGCCCGCACCGAGACCTGTCCATCACCATTGATGATACCGTGGTGACGCCAACTCGAACTGCGAGAAACCTGGGTGTGACCCTGGACGACCAACTGTCGCTCTCAGCAAACATTGCATCGGTTACACGCTCCTGCAGACTGCAGGCTGTCAGACCTCTGGAGCTTGTCAAGAAAGCTGCAGCTCGTCTGGTGTTCAATCGCCCCAAGTTCTCCCACACAACTTTCCTTCTCCGTTCTCTACACTGGCTCCCTGTAAGAGCTCGCATCCAGTTTAAGACTCTGGTGCTAGCCTACAGGGCAGTGAAAGGAACAGCTCATTCCTATCTCCAGACCATGGTCAAGCCCTACACCCCCACCCGACCTCTTCGCTCTGCTGCCTCTGGGCGGCTGGTTGCCCCGTCGCTCAGAGGTCCCTGCAGCCGATCGACCCGGTCATAGCTTTTTTCTGTCTTGGCCCCTCAGTGGTGGAATGAACTCCCCACTGACGTCAGGACAGTGGAGTCGCTGCCCATCTTTCATCAGGCTGAAAACTCACCTCTGCCAGAAGTACTACCCTGAGCCTTCCACTTAGCACTTATTGTATTCATATTAGTTTGTTGCACTCATTGTATTCGTTTGTTTCTGCACTGTACTTGTGCTCTGGTTTATGTTCTTAGATGCTTGTTTAAAAAAGGAGATGCACTTATGACTTCTGGTGACTAGTAGTTCTCTTGAATACCGATGTTGAATACACTTATTGTAAGTCGCTTTAGATAAAAGTGTCTGCTAAATGACTGTAATGTAATGTAATCTTCTGCTCCCAGGTTATGGTTGTCCTTTGTTTCATGCCATTTAGTGCTTCCTGTTTTATTTTGCTACTCATCTCTCCCCCCCGTTTCAGATCACTTCCTGTCTTTGTGCATTTTCCCGCCTGTTTTAAATGTTCTGCCCCGTCGTGATTAGTTTCACCTGTCCCTTGTTAGCCCTGCAGTCACCTGACCTCCTGCTCACCTGTGCTCACTCCTCTAGTCCAGCGGTTCCCAAACATTTTAGGCCACGCACCTCCTTCTACATCCCGACCGGGTTCACGCACCCCCAATCCCCCACACCTTAAAAAAAGCAACAGAGCATATTTATAGCCGCATAAAAATCGGACCAATGAGAGAACAGTTTGCTCGCGCGTGGCGTTTGTTTACAAGATAAAAAACATAAAAAAGACAAAAAAACTTCCTGCACCGTGCCTTCGAAAAGGTAACGGACGTACACCAGAAGATTGGCCAGATTGGCCACATCTGTAGGCTCATCTACTTTCAGAGAGTAAAACTCACTCTTCTTCACGCGACCGACTAATGTAGCCAGGATGTCTTCAGACAAAGCATCGATGCGGCGCGACACAGTGTTGTTGGACACCGGGATCACGTCCAACTTGTTTGCTTCTCTCTCGCCAATCATACATTCCACCATCGCTTTGGCAGCTGGCAAGCACACGTCTTCGGCGATTGTGTGTGGTAGCCCCTTTCTTGCTATTCTGTAACCAGATATGAAGCCCGTGGTGCGTGTTTTATAGACCCAACACATGAATGAGCTGCAGGTCTGCTGAGACCCTCAGCTCCTTTAAATCAAGATTGAAGACTTTTCTGTTTGCTGCTGCCTTTAATTGAACCACATTCAATTAATATATTAATCAATTTCCTGCATTTCTGCATTTTACTACTGTATTTTATTTCTTACACTGTTTTTTAATGTTTTAATGCAATGAATGTTCTTAATTGTTTTTAAATCTCCTTTTCTTTTGCCTTATGTTTTGATGCTTTTAATGGTTTTATGTGAAGCACTTTGAATTACCTTGTTGTTGAAATGTGCTATACAAATAAACTTGCCTTGCCTTGCAGTTGTTTTGGGCTGTTTTGTAACTCCTCCAATTTCGATATGAAGAATGTAAGGGGCTTTTGACTTGCACTGGCATGCTTGGTGTTCAGGTGGCGACGTAAATAAGAGGGCTTCAGACAACTGTTAGCCAGAACCTCACTGCACCGACTGCACTGCAGACTGCAAACCCTAGCTGTCTCCTAAAAATTACGTTACCCCAAAACCAGTGGCGGCTGGTGGAAAATTTTCTTGGTAGGGCCACATCCAATCAATTTCAGCAAACATCCCAGTATGATTTAATGCAAAAAAAAAGGTATCAAACACGCATTACTACTTTGCAGTTTGATATTTAACATTCATTCCAAAATGAAAATAAAGCAGGAAATAAGACAAACAAACACGTCAGGACATCTCATCTTTGTCACCCTCACAGGCAATTCAGTATTTTGCATTACATTAGATTATATATATATAATCTAATGTTTATTTATTAGATGCCCCTATGAACCTTGTTTGTTGGGGAAACACCCAATCACTGTGGTGAGGAAACCTGCATGTTTTTCTGACAGATTATTTGTAGAGAAATGTTGCTCTTCTGTCCTTCTGAGTGGCAAACCTCTCAATAACCTTCTTATTGAAGTCAGGAATGTCCCTGACAAGTTTCTTCTCCATGGAGAGCATAGCCAGAGCATTAAGGCGATCCTGTGTCATGTTGTTCCTCAGGAAGGTCTTGATCCTCTTCAAAGTAGAGAAAGCACCTCTCGGATTCAGCTGTGGTCATGGGTGTGGTGATGAGGATCCTGAGGAGAGTGACAGTCTCTGTGAAGGTGCTCTGAAGGTTGTTCTCCATGAAGAACTGGTACATAGGCACTGCACCACTGCAGGCCTTGAACTCACTGTTTCTCATAGATGAGGGTACAGTTCTGTTTTGAGCTTGGCCTGGTTCAACATGGGGTAAGCCTCCACTGTGGTTTCAAGCGCTGAATCAGGGAACCTCACACTGTGTTGTGGGAACAACTCTCCATGCAGCAGTGTTGTGCTGATGAGGTGCTGGGTGAAGGCGAACCGCTCCTTGGCTTGAATCAGGATGGTATCACATACCTGTAAAAGAGATAAGCTTAAAATTTGCAATAAAGCTATTTCGATGAAAGTGATTCTGATTGAACACTTTCCAAGTCAAGTATATGACTTTTGAAAATTCAAAAATACAATGTGTGTAAAATCTTACAAAGAACTTTAGATGATGGAAAATTATAACTACATCATCAAAATGTATCAGAAAGTCAGTTACCAGCTTGTCCTCCCCTTTTCAAGGAGACAGACGACTATGTTACTGAATATTTGACTACTTCCTGTAATTAGCATACACATATATAGCATACACACATATAGTATACACACATATAGTATACACACATATAGTATATGTCTGTGTGTGAGTGTATAAAGTATATATATTGACAACTACATCACATCTTACCTCTGTAGCCAGCCTCTGTTGTTCTCCTGGTCCCAGCATCCTCCGTTGCTTTTTGGGCTGGTGCTGCTGGTCAGATGCACTGTCCCCACACGGAGAGGAGACGGAGGCTCTGTCCCAAAAAATAAAGTTTAAGTTGCTAACTTGCCATCTTCAATAACAACTTCTAGAAATTGACTTAGGTGGACCTGAATAAGCCTGTTATTAGAAATTGTGTTTAATAACTACCTGTATTATTATACAAATCTTCTTTTCCTTTTAAACTATTTAAACATATATCATTGTGATGTTCTCTATGATAATCATTCACTTTGATGACTAGGCACATTTAGGCTTTGTATTATTATAATTATAATTAGCTTTATCAGCCAATAGTAGATATAGTTATTTACCTGATCATTCGAATGCTGTCTGTGAACCTTTGGACAAGTGACTTAATGAAGACAGGGTCGATGTTCCTCTTCTGCAGCTGGTTGAAGATCATGTCCACATTTGGCATGATCTTGTGGAACAATGCTAGGAAAAAACAGAAAGTCTCGTCTTCAAGCATCCTCGCAAAGCCCCCTGCCTCTCTGACAGTTCGGGGATCAAAGTTCCCAGAGTCTCTGATGGACTGGAAACACTTCAGGAGGTCGTCCTTGTGCTTGTACACAGTGTTTACAGCGCGACTGTGGAAGTTCCACCGTGTTGTAGAGGCTCTAGGAAGTCGATGGACAATGTGGAGAATTTCAGTATTAAACGCATTATAAGTACGATTAAATAACCCCCCTAGTGATGAGTGGAAGTGTCACAATAATAATATGTTAGTCACAATATGTTTACAATATTCTTGCTTATAGAAGATATTATGTGTTACAGTATATTAACTAATTGAATGTATTAAATCATAGAAGTATAGTCACTAAAGGTATTAAAACACTGTAAGAATAGTTTGAGGGTCAGACAGGGAGTCTGAATGAGACATGCAGCAAATGGAGGATGTGGTCAGTGGAGAGGACAAGCTGACCAGAGGTGGAGTCAAGAATGTTTTGCGAGGAGAGAAGATGTTTCGCTAAAGGATCGATAATGGGAGGGGACAGAAGTCAAATGGAGCCAATCACTAATCGCCACGGAGGGTCATTCAGATGTTTTATGACTGTTTCGGACATTTCCAACTGTCGGGGCATATAAGAGACTGTTCTGGAGAGAATTCCTCAGACCACATCCGCTCTCGTTTTTCAGTACCTGAATTCAGACCTGTGAGTGAGATGCGTGCGTGTGGTCTCTGTTCTCGAGAACATTACTATTGATAGTTAATTCCGTTTGTAAGTGAACTTTGTGTAGTACATTAAATATTGTTTAATTTTGAAACCGGATCCAGTTCCGTTTTTCTGATGCGCGTGTGCAGTAGGAAGCTTGAAGCAGAAATCTCCCTGCAGCCTGCCGAAGCCTCGCATCCTTCTGTTTTAAACCCTAACAAATTTGGTGACCCCGACGTGATCTCTCAACTGGACTCGGAGAAGGCTGAAGGAACGTGGATCGTTGGACACTTTCGGAGTGCGCACGACCAAAGGTTGAGCGGAGCCGTTTTAACAAAAGTCTGCAGAGGTAGAAATAGGAATCTTAGGCGAAAGTGTCTGACGTTCAGCGTTTTCTGAAGGCTGGTCACGAGGGAGAGACCGCAGCAAGCCGGTAAAGTATATTGATTTGAAATTTAAAGTGACTGAATTTCTGTATGAAGCACACTTGCAAACTGGATTATGGAACACGTGTATTTTGCCTACACGCTGTTCTTTTTTGCGAAATCCTACCGGTACGGTCCGCCGAGGTGCGTTACGTCTTAGATGTTAGCCCTGATCAAGCTATACTAGCAGAAGCTACAGAGCTACGTGCTAAGAAGGTTCAAGTATTGTCGTGTGAATTAAACTTAAGCATGTATTGCGGGTGAATTACGTGGAATTAACGACGGTTGTTTCATAGTCTCACGTTGGCGTCATGTGTTTGGTGAACCGACTCTTAACAGGAGGGAATAAATTGAAACGAGCTTAGAAGCTAACAGAACTAGTTGTGCTTTCGAGTGTCGAGCCCTGCGGCGACAGACTGACTACTACGAAGCACTATAATTAACTGAGTTCAAGGGAATATAATCTGGGGTGGGTAATATAGGCAATGAGTGGGTAATCATACATTGTAATCACGGTGTATCTTGGTATGAGTGTTGATACAGCGTTGTGAGAAATCGCTTTGTTGTGTGGAGTGAATGCTAGCGGAGCCGAAGGTTGCTTTGTGCTCAGCCTAGATAACTAGATAAAAACGATCATAAAATAACCGGTGCACATGGAGAAGCCAAGCACGGTCTAGCATAAATACAGTGTGTGAATGCGGCATGGTTAACAGTTACAACTACGGTGCTTTGTCTGTCTGCTGAAGACACTTTTTTGCCGGTTAGCTTAGCCGCTAATAGCATTAGCCCTTTGTTCGTTTTTCGCGCGGATTCTGGCTACACTTCCTGTGAAGGAAAAACCACCATAGAAGGAGGAGACAACTTTGCCACCTATCGGTTGGAGGAGTAATTGCTTGATAAGTACAGAAAACTCCATTACCCAGAAAACCTAGAGGTGAAATTGTCTTAGAACTACAGAAATACTCAGTCACCCGTGGATTAGTAGATGAAATGAGTTTTTGGTGATAAACTTGTAATATCATTGTTTTAGACTCTAATCTTACAACTTGCAGTTTGACTTTAATGGTTAATTTTAGTTTAATTCGGTATTCTAATTGCCATTGATAACCTTTTAGTTTCAATTCAACATTTCAACTTCAGTTGGTAAATGTAGTTTTAATCCAGTATTTTAACTCCCAGTTTCAATTCAATTTTTATCCTAAAATTGTTAATTTTGATTCAATATTTTAACTTGCATAGTTGATATTGATTTTGAATCCGACATTTGTAATTTTTGATCTTAATTAAATTTTAATTCAGAATTTAATTCCATAATTTTTAGTTTTGCAATTTTAATTGTGAAAAAAGTTTTTCTCACAGGTGGATAACACAGAGGCATCTGCAGACAGGAGAAAGCAGTCTCCTATCATATCACAGATAGCTGGCTGTGGATGAGGTCCAAAGGTGTCAGTGGTACTGACCAGTAAGGTCGACTGGACCATGGGAGATTCATTTTATAGACAAGTTACATACATGACATAGATTTACCAAGGGGGGTGTCTAATGAATTTAAAGCCAGAAATCACATAGCTGCAGATTTTGAATCTGTTTTTTCCTGAAGGTTGTCAATTAATAAAATTGTCAATTGGATCAATTACATATAGTATAACCAGCAACATTTTGTAAACTTCACTCGTGACGCCATAGCAGGACTTCACGAGCCGGTAGATAAGACTAGTTTAAGAACCTGGTAGAACATATAGCATTACATATGATTCTAGCAGAGTTGTAGGATGTTTGGATTTGCATGTTAAACTTTCATTCCAAACAGAGCAGTTCCTGATCATCTGCACTGGGATGCTGAAGGACCTGATGGAGTCCAGATGGACTTCTGAAAACATCCGGTGAGATACTGATAATTTGGAAGATTTATTCTGGGTGATTGTTCACTGTATTAGGAAATATAATTTTTGTCAAGTGGAAAAGATGCAGACAAGGCTTCTCAGAATTCTTCTCTATCCCTCATTTCGCAGGATGGATCCAGAACTCGACGCAGCACCTCCCCCACCTCCACCGCCTGATCCTCTCTGGATGCTGCTGCATCCCTTGCATGTGTGAACTTCTACAAGCATAGGGCAATCGTTAGGTGTAGAAGATGTTTATGAACTTGAACTGTTACCTACTGTTTAGTTGAGGAAATTCACCCTCGGCCCATAAAGGACCATTAGAGTGGGATTGTTTTTCCTGTCATTTTTTGAACACACTATGAATAGTGTGTTAGGGGGGATTTGTGGATAATTTCAGTATTAAACACATAAGTAGGATTAAATAACCCCCCTAGTGATGAGTAGAAGTGTCACAATAATAATATGTTAGTCACAATATGTTTACAATATTCTTGCTTATAGAAGATATTATGTGTTACAGTATATTAACTAATTGGATGTATTAAATCATAAAAGTATAGTCACTAAAGGTATTAAAACACAGTAAGAATAGTTTGAGGGTCAGATAGGGAGTCTGAGTGGGACATGCAGCAAATGGAGGATGTGGTCAGTGGAGAGGACAAGCTGACCAGAGGCGGAGTCAAGAAATGTTTTGCAAGGAGCAAAGCTGTTTCGCTAAAGGATCGATAATGGGAGGGGACAGAAGTCAAATGGAGCCAATCACTAATCGCCACGGAGAGTCATTCAGATGTTTTATGACTGTTTCGGACATTTCCAACTGTCGGGGCATATAAGAGACTGTTCTGGAGCGAATTCCTCAGACCACATCCGCTCTCGTTTTTCAGTACCTGAATTCAGACCTGTGAGTGAGATGCGTGCGTGTGGTCTCTGTTCTCGAGAACATTACTATTGATAGTTAATTCCGTTTGTAAGTGAACTTTGTGTAGTACATTAAATATTGTTTAATTTTGAAACCGGATCCAGTTCCGTTTTTCTGATGCGCGTGCGCAGTAGGAAGCTTGAAGCAGAAATCTCCCTGCAGCCTGCCGAAGCCTCGCATCCTTCTGTTTTAAACCCTAACAGCAACCACTTGGTCAAGGACGGTGGTTCGCTTGGGTGACCTGGAGAAGAAGGCAGAAAATCCACCAAGGTCAGAAAAGAAGGTGCGGATCCTGGGGATGTGTGATGTTGCCTTCTGCATGATGAGGTTCAGCTGATGCGCGTAGCAGTGGACGTAGTGAGCATTTTCGTAGACATCCAATATCTTAGGCTGCACTCCGCCGGTGGCTCCCCTCATTACAGCAGCCCCGTCGTACGCTTGTGCGATAAGTTTGGCCTTTTGTCCGTTTGGGAGGATGGCACTTAGGCTCTCCATAAGCGCTGTAGCGATGGTGTCAGCGGTTGCGTTCTGGATGGTAATGTACTCGAAAAACCGCTCTTGCACGTTATTGTTGGCGTCGATGTAGCATAGCACAAGCACCAGCTGGCAGTGGGTGGAAATGTCAGTCGTCTCGTCTGCTTGAATGGCAATAAAATCAGCGGTCTTTACTTCCTCCAGAATGTACTCCTTCACAACCGACAGCATGCAGTCCAACAGCTCGTTTTGTACCGTCTTTTACGTGCCTTTAAACACGCCAGCTGTCTTAAGGTGCTCCTCCAGCACACCGTCGAGGGACGCAACAAAATCCACCAGTCCCTTGAAAACGTCAGGATTGTCAGAGGAGTCAGTCTCGTCATGCCCACGCAAGGCCAACTCAAAAGCCCCACAAAACTTCACACAATCAATTATGTTGGATAGAATGTGCCGGTTTTTATCCACCTCATTGTGTTTCCTCACTGCAATCCTGTGTCCGTCGTCCAGCTGAGTTGCGATGTTCACTTTGCCCAATATGGCTAGCTTGACGGAGTTATCCATGTGCGTCCTGGTGTTCTCATGTCTTCTTATTTTTTCAGACAGGTGCTCAAGTCCCTCACTCCCGTAACTGTCCATGCTGATTCTGCCCCCGTTGTTTTAAAAAGCAAGCATGGAAAGCAAAATACGGCATTAGCACGACTGCATCCAGCTAGCCAAACTTTCTTGGTGTACCAGTCTCTGGAGAAGTGTCGCGTGTGCTGCTTCCCTTTCACGCCAGTCTGCTGTGTTATTGTGATGTCAGGTTGTTCTGGACCCAGTTATTTTACCTGTACTTTCTCCGCCAAAGTTCTCCTCTCAAACGGGTCTTGGAGGAGAGATTTTACCGAGTTAGGGTTGAGTCTTGGAAGAGTAGTGTTACTGCTCGCACTCGCCAATGTCATGTCGTTAAAATGGCGTTTCTCGAGACTAGCCCCGACGAGAACGCGCAGCTATGGGCCAGATCGTTCTGGCCCCAAGCTGAATCTATTTGAGGGCGCTGATTGGCTAAATTGTATGTCACTCATTTATATCTTGAATCAGCAATTGGCTAAACTGCTTCATAGACCCGTCTCTTTTGGGCCAAAACGATTAGGCCCCCCGAGCTGCGCGTTCTCAGAGTGTCGTGCACACAGACAGAGAGCACGAGCAGAGAGCACACAGACAGAGAGCACGAGCAGAGAGCACACAGGCGGAGAGCACGAGCAGAGAGCACACAGGCAGAGAGCACGAGCAGAGAGCACACAGGCAGAGAGGACGAGCAGAGAGCACACAGGCGGAGAGCACGAGCAGAGAGCACACAGGCAGAGAGGACGAGCAGAGAGCACACAGGCGGAGAGCACGAGCAGACGAGCACACAGGCTGAGAGCACGAGCAGAGAGCACACAGGCTGAGAGCACGAGCAGAGAGCACACAGGCTGAGAGCACGAGCAGAGAGCACACAGGCGGAGAGCACGAGCAGAGAGCACACAGACAGAGAGCACGAGCAGACGAGCACACAGGCGGAGAGCACGAGCAGAGAGCACACAGGCGGAGAGCACGAGCAGACGAGCACACAGGCAGAGAGGACGAGCAGAGAGCACACGGGCAGAGAGCACACAGGCAGAGAGCACACGAGCAGACGAGCACACGGGCAGAGAGGACGAGCAGAGAGCACACGGGCAGAGAGGACGAGCAGAGAGCACACGGGCAGAGAGCACACAGGCAGAGAGCAGACGAGCAGACGAGCACACAGACGGAGGACGAGCAGGAAAAGCATATATTTTGCGCAGATATCATATTTTACACACATTACTGGGTACATTCCATAGTTCAAAAACCCAAATATTGACAATTTGTATAATTTATGATTATTATAATATTCTTTTTTTTTTTTTTTTTTTGTGTGGCTCATGGTGGGGCCATGCCCCATGGCCCTCTATTGACCAGCCGCCACTGCCCAAAACTAAAATGCATTCTCAATTACGTTTGACCAAAAACGTATTTTCTCCCTGATTACGTTTGTGTTTGACTTATTACATTGACTTATTACAAATACCTTTCTCATCAAATCACGTTTATGGTCAAACGTAATTGAGAATGCATTTTAGTTTTGGGGGAACGTAATTTTTAGGAGACAGGACTGCACCATTAGACCACCATTACATTTTTCCTCTCTCGCGCACCCCCTAGAGGCAGCTCGCGCACCCCCAGGGGTGCGTGCACCACACTTTGGGAATCCCTGCTCTAGTCATTCTCTACTACGTTTGGGGTTTTAAGGCTGTACGCTTTTGGCCTCAAATCAAAATTGAATACGTCGTGCTGGCTCCTCGTAGGTCATCTGCGTTTGGGTCGCTTCCTGCCACCTTCTCTTCAAATCATAACTGAAACACAAAAAGCACAAGTGAGGTATATTGTTTATATACTAGATGTACAAATAAACACAGCACAGTGATTTAGTGTGCTAGCAGATGCAACTAAAGGCTGTCTGCATGGGGCATGTTGATGTTGTTGGAAAGTAACTGACAACATTTACTCCAGAACAAATCTGAGGTACTCTTACTTTACCAAATTATTTTCATCTACTTTCTACGATAGTAGAATATATAAATATAGAAAATCTACTTTTTACTCGACTACATTAATTTAACAGCTTCAGGCGCTAATTATTTTACAAAGTATTCTTGTTTTGGGGAACAGAAGAGAAGTTGTCACTTTGGGCTCTGGGTAACTGGGACCGCATTTATTTTCACAAATTTACAGTGACGTATTTGGTACTAATTGCTTTAGTTTAGTGAAGGATCTGATGACTTCCTCCACCACTGCTAATAACAAGCGGCTGATGAATAGTAGGTCATCAGACTTCATGTCTTTTGTCATTATTGAAGCTTTGAGAGCAGAAGCCATTGTAAATTCCATTTCAGAGCAGATCACTGAAGAAGGTACTGATGTTATGCGCAGATGTGGTCTGGTGGGTCGGGTTACTGTAATGGGTCTCAGCTAAGAGTGGACATATAAACGGAGTTTAGCTAAAACTTGGTGAGAAGTATAAGCATGCTGTGTATTTTATTGAAGAAAAACATCATAAACTTTGAATTGAACTTGAATTGAACTGAACTCATTTGGGCTCACACGTAAAGAGTTAATATAACGTGTTATGTAACACATTCTGGTACAAAACAACATTCTTAAGAAGTGATCAGGAGCAGACACAGGGGAACCAAACTCTCTCCTAAGAGTATCAAAACATTTCCGTATATGGAGCTATGTCCTGCCATTAGGGCAAGTGACCAGAACATGCCCTAATTAGGAGTCCAGAAGTGCTCTGCTTTTCGATTCAACAGACTGGCTTGACTGATGGCACACAACTAAAGAGGCGTGCATTTAGGACTATAAAAGTGATCTGAGGACAGTAAGATTTTGAATCTGTTTCGATATGTCAAGTTCGTGTGATGTTGACGAATATGCATTAAACGATTCCCGCTGGTTGCAAACTCCAGTTCGCCGTCTCGTCTCGTCATTTTGCCACAACAATTTTCACTGTGCAAGTCCCAGCTTTGGAACAAACGCTGCAGAGTTCAGTCAGAAAAAAACTGCTTTGGAAGAATCTCTGAAATCTGCTACTTTTTCCAAGACTCAGCTCTCCGATCTACATACCTGAGAAATACAGACACCTCAGCTGGAAGAAATTGGGTTTGGCTTGTTGTGTGAATGAGACGGGCAGACCTTCATGAAGCCATCTTCACATTCAATGAACCGTCCCTAATGCAGAGGCAGTTTGCAAAGATCCTCTAGGAAGGATCTCCCAAAGATGCCGCTGCACTTCTTCCCAAATACACTCCGACTCCTTTGCATCTTGACAACACTTCCAATGACGGCTGCTCATGTTTTTCAACACTTGGAGTCTTTTCACATCTGAAAATCGGAACCAAGGTTCACTTAACATTGTACATCCGATCGGGTTAGTTTTAGATTCGCCTTCGGTCTCTGCCGTCCTCTCGGATCTTTTTTTCAAGTTTTTTGAGTTTTTTCCACCTGACTCTTTATAAAGGCAACTTTACTGTGTTCATTCAAGGTCAAGCTGAAACCGAAACTGTTCATTTACTGTTACTTTACAACTTTATGTCTATTTTCTTCTCTACCCCGATTGCCAACATCTCTCTCTCTCTCTGAGTGGAAGGAGCGCGTAGTTGGCAGAGCGTGATTGAGAGCGTTAAAATAGCGATTTTTCGATCTTTGACTTCACTGGGTAATGTTGGGTATGATAGTGTAGTGGGGTGTATGATAGTGTAATGTTGGGTATGATAGTGTAGTGGGGTGTGCAGGGTTCACGGGTTTTTTTGTGTACTTTTAGCTGTTTTTTGGGGTCTTTTTTTGAGCGAATTGCAGCCGGGCAGCAGGTGCTGTCGGCATGCTAAACGCTAGCATGCGCCTGACGGAGCTAACCAGAGAACACGGCGTGAAGATCAGCCTGGGAGTGGGTGAGCTTCTCGGCCACAGCCACGTGAAGTCTGCAGCGCGGATGAACAGCGCTGTGGTCATCTTTCTGGACAGCATAAAAACTGCGGAAGTGGTGTTGATGACCGGGATCTCCGTGGGTGAACACTTCCTGCCCACGTATCCTCTCGCCTCACCGGAGGTGAAAGTCACTGTGTCCAACGTGCCGCCATTCATAAGGAACGATGCCATCATCAAAGAGCTGTCCAAACATGGGAAGGTGGTGTCTCCGGTTAGGAGGGTGTCCTCTGGATTTAAGTCTCCGCTGTTGAAGCACGTGGTGTCTCACAGGAGACATGTCTTCATGATCCCCAACAACAGGAGCAGAGTGGTCAACCTCAGCTTCAAGATCACTGTGGACGACTTTGACTACGTCACCTTTGCAAAGACAAACGATTTTAAATATTACAGCTGTGGGAGAGAAGGACATCTGAGCAGAGCTTGTCCTGGTGAACACGGCTCAAACAAAGACCAGAACCAGAGAGGTACTGAGGAGGACAGAGGGGACAAGCAGGACGGACAAGAGGGAACAAGTGGAGCACAGGAGGCGAGGGTGGAGTAGACGGGTGTGACCCAGGAGGTGAGAGTGGAGGAGACGGGTGGGGCTCAGGAGGTGAGATTGGAGGAGACGGGTGGGGCTCAGGGGGTGAGAGTGGAGGAGACGGGTGGGGTACAGGAGGTGAGGATGGAGGTGACGGGTGGGGTACAGGAGGTGAGAGAAGAGAGGACAAGTGGGGAACAAGAGGTGAGGAAGGACGGGGCAAGTGAGGTCCAGCAGGTGAGGGAGAGTACTGGAGGACAGGTGGAGGCAGGTAGGGAGGTGGACATGGAAGCAGACGAGGAGCAGCTCAAGGCCCCTCAGCTGAAGAGGAAACAGAGGAGGCAGAGGAAGCTCGTAGGCAAAGAAAGTGGCAACTACAGAAAGTGGAGGAGCAGCAGAGTGTGAGTCCAGTCTGGAAGAGGACCCTGAGTCCGGTTGGGAGGACTCTGAGTCCAGTCAGGAGGAGGACGCTGCTGCTGACAGTGAGCCCTCTAAACACGGTGCTGGCAGCTGTAGGAGCTCTGGAGGCTACAGCATGGAGAAGATGAAGGAGTATCTGAAGAGGAGTAAGAACGTGAGAGGAGCCAGAGTGGAGGACTACCTCTCTGACAAAGAGAAGCTCTCCAGCTCTGCCAGATCTCACATGAGGAGCAAGGACAGAGGAGGTCTCACGAAGCAGGAAGGATACAGACTAAAGAAAATAGTTCACAAAGTGAACAAAGAACTGGACAAAGATGGAGCTCAGTGAGAGTCAGATCTCAGTCTAAAGACAATCAAAGACAAGTTTTATGTTTGTTGGACTTTATTTGGTTTACAGTTTTAAATGATAAAGTAACGTGTTGTTCAAAAAAGAATTAAGTTTGTTTTGATAAACAGTAAAACTCTGTAAATGGAACTTAAAAAATTAAAAAAATAAAGATATATTTAAACTGGGAGAAGTACTAAAAATCGTAGTTGAATGTGTGAACTACGTGCGAAATAGTGCTATGAAGCACCGCATCTTCTAGGGGCTCTGTCAGGAAATGGGCTCTGAATTCGAGGTACTTCTGTACCATTCTAACGTTCGGTGGTTATCCCGGGGAAAGGTGCTGAATCTGGTTTTTGCCATGCGTGTGGAATTAGCCCTGTTTTTGCGAGAGCACCAACATTGTGCTCTCTCAAGCATCTCAATCGACAGATGCAGGGCGGTGGAGTCAACATCATCGAAGCTGAAGAAAACCTGAATGCGTTTTTAAAAAAGCTACCTTTATGGAAACGAAGAACAGAGAATGACAACTTCGCAAACTTTCCCCTGCTGGACGACTGAGTAAGTAAGATCGAAGACGTGTCTGGAATTGGAGACATTTGTGTACCTGGGGAGCTGAAGCAAGCGATTGCCATGCACTTAGATGTGCTCGCAAAGTCCCTCGACAGATACTTCCCCACCACACAGTCATATCCAGCATGGGTGAGACAGCCGTTCACGTTTAGTGTTGCGACAGCAGATGTCAACGATGAATGCCTCGACGAAATCATTGAACTTCAGCAGAGCCAGCTTCAACAGCAACTCTTCGGAACAACAACGCTCTCAACGTTTTGGTGTCACCAAATCGTACCATACCCTCGTATTGCCAAGAAAGCCTTTGAGATACTCACACCGTTTGTTACAACGTATCTTTGTGAGCAATCCTTTTCGAGGATGGTGGACATGAAAACTAAGAAAAGGAACAGACTTTGCTGCGAAAATGATATGAGAGTGGCACTTGCCAAGGTGAAGCCGCGCATTTCTGAACTTGTATCTGAAGGGCAACAGCAAAAGTCACATTGATTTGCAGTAAATATTCACTGAGTTATGTTTTTGTGTGAAATCCATGTTTTGTTTGTCGACAAACCGATCCTCACAGCATCGTACGAAGTTGCGTACCTGATCGCAAATCATTCATTGAGTTATGTTTTTGTGTGAAATTCATGTTTTGTTGGTTTTATTCTTTGCACACAGTGATTTTGTGTGCAACTGATGCATGGTTCATTTTGTGCACTAATAAAATATATACCTATGTTTTGAAGAAATCATATTTTATTTTTCCAATGACGAAGGGTTCGGTGAATGCACTGATGAAGCTCGCAGGGTTCAGTACCTCCAATAAGGTTAAGAACCACTGCTCTAAAGAGTCTGAACATGAATAACAACATGGACTAATATTCAATGTTCCTCGAAAATATTATGAAGAGAATCTGTTTTGATTGTTTTTTTGTTTTGGTTTGTTTTGTTGAATTGTGTCAATTTTATTGCCTTGGCAATGTTTTTTTCACTTTTTTCTCTCTCTCGCTCTCGCTCTCGCTCTCTCTCTCTCTCTCTCTCACCTAACGATGGTTCTGTATGACCCGGACAGAGACCACTTCTTCTCGTCAGACTAAGGTGCACTGCAAATGAGGGAGGAAATGAGACCTCAAGCGCACACACAGTGTGTTTTGGTGAACATAAGTTCTGTATGTTTAAAGAAAAGTCCACAGGGTCCTCAAACAGAACATTATAAAAAGTGCATCTGTTAATTTGTTTGTTCACTAAATAAAGAAACTTTTTATTTCTAATGAGACTGTGACTGGCCTATAGTCTGTTGGTGATCAGTGGGAAACACTGAAGGCTCTAACACGACGAGTGCCGTCTCTGCTCTGAATCAACAAACATTTCATCAACTCACAAAATAAATCAGGCTCGAACTGAACTGTTTATCAAATGGTGTGTAGCCAGTGAAGGAAGTCTGGAGATAGGCTTGTGTGTGATAATGACCATCCAAAGGGCAACGTATCGATTGGTTCAGTTGCTTTTACTTCCTCTGTAGAGCAACTGTCACTACCGGCTTTACAAGGATGATGTAAGATAAATAAATACAAGAACAACTTTATTCATCCTCAGGGAAATTGCTGGACTTTTATTTGAATCATATAACATTCAGAGCATTGATTTTGGATAGATGAAGCCTTATTTATTCTTGACAATGCTGCCAGCCTTATCATTCAGTCGAGTCGATCCAGACTTAGGGCAGTATTTCATCAAGCAACGCGAAGTGCAAAGCAGCCTCGACGTACGGTCCGCGTGCCTCACCTGCTATTGTCATACATGTATGTGCAGCAGCACAAAGTGCATACCAGCGGTGTGAATATAGTAATTCATATTTCCCCTCTCAGCCAGTCACATCACTGGCCTCATGGCTCTGAAACAGCAAAGCCAATCAGTGCGATGGATGACAACAGCTCAAAAAATAGAGAATCGCAGTCTTGAGGAAATCAGGGACCTTAACAACATCAGGCTCGTTTGAGATGAGCTGTGACTCGCCTTGAACGTGGACGAGAGCAGGCTGTAGCAGCAGGGGGCGTTAAGTCGGACAGAATAAAGAGGAAGTCACAGAAACACTACTTCCTGTTAGGTCCAATCTGTAGGCTACATGTAGTTTGCAGACCTCATTCGGATTCATTCATATCTGTTTGTAAATATGAGCAATCGACTACTTCCTGGTGGGATTTACCAAAAGAGACTTTACACAGAAACACAGAAACTAAGCAAATGAACACATCCGTGTAGATTCTCATAATGATGAATTCAAATTGTCTTGCCTGTTCTGAAATCCAAGATCATCCTCACCCTTCCCAATATTAATTTCAGGAATCTAGTGTCTATATGGCATTGCCATATAAAGTTGACAGTATAACAGTGCAATTTCTAAATAGCTCGTGTTTTTGTTTTTTTCTTTCGACACAACGTCATAATATTGCAAAAATGCAAAGGTCTTCCCCAACTCGTCAGGAATATAAAGATGGGCATCAACCATAAACAACGCATTCTATGCTGGTGTCATCGTCAACAAATCCTGTCAAATGACCAAAACCAACAATGTTTTAGTTTGTCTCTAAATATTTAAAAAGAAAAAAAAGTTTCCAGACTGTCAAAAACATCTTTTATTTTAATTTTATTATCAAACGTCACTCAGACAGGAGGACTATTTTCAGCAGCGGATTATTCCACAGTTGGTGCTTCAGTGAGTATTGGTGGCAGCAGGACGGTGTGTGTGTGTGTGTGTGTGTGTGTGTGTGTTCATATTGAAGGAACATGTCACCCAGTGAAACAGTGAGGCTCACTCATGGCAGGCTTTCATGCACACACAATAAATGTAAGCACATGCGTTCATTGTAGGTTTGGCTCTGCACATAGAATGTGATGAAAAGAATACAAATATCGAATATCACAAAACTATATATTGTAACAATCTTTATAATGAATTCAATTATGTCATGATCAACCATCTTTATCATGTAAGTTATATGAGATCCACAGCTGTAAATCATTACATGACGCTCACCAAGATACAGGAAGTTTAGTAATTATGAATGCTGTCTGCTGTGGTTTTAAAGATATGGTGTCCGCTCACATTAATAGAGATTTTGATTTGAACATTGGGCGGTGATGCAGCTTACCAGCCCAGTCGATGCCCAACACGTCACATGCTGCATGCACATGCGTTCTGGCAAACGGCAGAGGGGAAACAGAAATGTAAAGACTTCAATCACCATAATTCCAGAAGGGTAACAACACAAAACTGCCACAACTCAGTCCCTTTTCTATTCTGACTCATCAGCTTCGGGAGCATAGTGAGATAGCAGGACTTCATGTGTGTGTGGGAGGAATGCGTGGTGTATGTGGGATGAAGGAGGCAGCATGGACGGAGCCGGATGCTGTGATTTGGAATGATAAGAAAGCTGCGACTTTATCCCAAAATCTTCCCGAGCACGGCTTTAAACTGCGTTGTGAACAGGTGTGTGTGTGTGACGGTGTTGAAGTCAGCATCAGTCACAGTGTGTGTGTGTGTGACGGCGTTGAAGTCAGCATCAGTCACAGTGTGTGTGTGTGTGTGACGGCGTGCTGCCAGCAGGCTGCTGAAGTGGAAAGCTTTCACTAAGTGAGGTTGCAGCCCAGCACTGATCACCGCACTCCTCCATCCTCCACTTCACTCGCTCCTCTCATCTCTCTCTTCCTCTTCACTGTCTCGCTCCTCTCCCTCCCATGACCCGGCTCTCCCTCCTCCATCGTCTAACCGCTGCTGTTTCATATTGTCTCTCCGTCCATCTCTGCCCTTGTTTTGTTTTCTCTTTATCTCAAACATCTACTCCCCCATCTCCCCTCTGTCCTTTCCATTTCTTCAGCCTTCACTCTCTTGAAGCCTTTTTTCTTCCCCATCGTTCCATTTCCCCTCAGGCGTCTCTTTCTCTTCATCTCGACACGTCTATGTTCTCTCCATCGCTCTACTTCGATGTTTGTTTTTCGCCCCCTCTCTTCTCCACCAACACTAACATGTCTCTCCCGTCATCCCTTCAGCTGCAAACACACTTTACGCTGGGCTGCTTCCATGCAATGCCAGTAATTGGATGTATATATTTGTAGGCTGCATGGTGTGGTGGTGACATTATATCGAGGGTTCTTTGAAGGATTAGGCACGTATCATTTCATGTATGTATTATGATTAAAAAGCGGAGACAAGGACAGCACTTCAACACGGATGTTTTGGAGAAGACGCCATTCGTCGGTGTGTATTCTGGTAATTTCACAATCAATATACACAGAAGGGGTTAATTATAGCTGAGCAGGCAACGAATCCATCCCAATGGGAGGAGCCACCACCTTTCCAAGTACATCACATGATGAGCAATACTCTATTTGGAAAAAGGGTAAACTACATAATTATAATGACTTTATTTGAATTGGGAATGAGGGTTTGTTCAATTTGAATTGGGAATGAGGGTTTGTTCAATACACCTCCCATTGGACAAGGATGCTGTCCCTATTACCAGCTCTCCATGGCATCTTCATCCTCTCTATCCTCACCTCCTTTAGTTCACTCACACTGTGGTCCTGGCTATTATAAGTGCCACGTCACCAATGATTCATCATGATTATGAAAAGAACACTTTTGTTCACAGTTCATGGTTTTCCTGGTAATTGCCAGAATACAGTTAAAGAAGGGCGCCGTGCCCTTGCAAAAATAAAAATTGGAGTTCAGTCTTTTTTATTATCATCGACATTAAGGATCCCGCATGCGGTCTTCAAGGTCACGATCATGAGTTGGGCGTGTTGTGTCTTAAAGTATTTATTATAGGGCTGTGCAAAAATATCAATATATCATACAAACGCGAAAGAAAGAAGTTTTAAACGGATTTAAAATGTCCTTTAAATTGCCACGAATCCCTGTGTGTGTTGTTGGGATCTGGCGACACCTCCTGGCTGGCTGAGTCCCTCACATGCGTTTTCCAAACAGGAGCAGCCATGTTTTTCCTTCCTCTCAACAAACGCCTGACCTGAGATCTGCCAGAGACTCCACCTAGGATGACCACACCCCCAGCTCCGGCCAAAACCTGATGCTGGCCCTTCATTGGCCAAGAAAGGGCCCCCCACTGTTCGTGCCGACCTGCCTTATAAGCACTCTCACAGCGAGATTCGTTCTCTTCCCTCTGGACTTCGTCCTGGGACAAGAAGACCCACAGCCTCTTCCCTCCGGACCTCGTCCGGGCTACAAGAAGATTCACGAGGACCGCCGGCCTCATCAACCCTCAACTCAGGACGCACGTGCCATTCGCTGGTTGAAACAGACTGTGTTTATTCTGAGTTTAAGGACCCTATCCCGCGAGAACGAATAACTTCCGTGATCCGTTCTCCGCGATCTTTGTGTGCACACCACCGGCAGAAGGACGACTAACCCTCTTTCCTCGCCGAAGATTACCGAAGAGGAACGAACCGACAATGTGCCTCAGCCGAAGTTGAAACACAGGCCTCCTCTCTGCAGCGAGGAGACCGAGTCCGCGCCAGCTCCGAAGCCGCGCCGACCACAGCCCTCATCCCTAGAGGAACGAAAGATTCCTCCACGGAAACTGACCCCTTTCAACGAAGCTTCTCAAAGTAAGAGTCACGGTGTCTGGGCTTAGCTTAGCTTAGCTTAATTTAGCCTTAGTTTACTCTAGGTTATTCATTTATGTGTTGTTATTCCCGTATCTTGTTGTGTTAAGTCACTGTCGTGTTATACCGTGTTATTGCGCAACCATCGCGGACCACGGAGTCCCGCTATATTGTGTATTGCCTGCTGTCACTGTTTGCATTAGACCTGTCACTGCTAGTGAATGTAGAGTTTGTGAATCTATCATTTTAAAGACTAAAACCACGGCGGCGAACCTTCGTTTCGCCGATCGAGTTTTGGGGTGTTAAGGAAGCAATACGCTCATCTCACCACAGTGATAAAGGCCGGTTTTGTTTGGGATTATTTCATTTAGTTTTGTTTTACTTTATCTTCCTTAAATCGGCTCTGTGAGTGAGGTGTAGAATCGTGGCTATCCTTGTATAAGCGCCGTCAGTTCAGAACGACGACAGCAGACTTGTGCAAGATAAGATCAGCTGTTCTCATCCTCACTACGACGCGAACCGCACGCAGAAGCTTTGATTTCTCTCTCTCTCTCTCTTTTTCTCTCTCTCTCTCCCTTAACCTACACACACATAGAGCCTCTGAGTTTGGATGAACCTCTCGCCATCTATTGTCCCCACACACGTGCTGCGCCATCACACGTGGTCACACACACAGCCACCTCCCAGCCATTTTGTCTAGGTCACTAAAGTCCGCCATCTTGGCTTGTAGGTCACTCTCAGCCATTTTGTCTCGGTCACTAAAGTCCGCCATCTTGGTTTGTAGTTCTAGGTTGTAGTTCTAGATGGCCCCTCCCTTTTTCATCACTGATTGAATAGGTTACAGCCCCTCGTTTCACACACATAGAGTCACACACACACACACACATACTTGCATACATACACCCACACCTATATACATATCTCCTTACCCCATTTTATTCATTTGACTAGGTAGTAGACATATAATTGTATGATAGTGTTTGTTGGTTGCAATATTAATTGACTTGATCATTTATTATTTTGATTTAATAAACTCTGTTATACTTTAAAGAGCAGTCGTCTGTGATTACTTGTGCAACCCAAACACGCTCCTCTACGTTCCCAACAGTGTGAAAGAACCTCTTCCTCCGCTCCTGTAGCGCTCGATCTCGCTGCCTATTTCCTTCTAAGCTAAGGCCAGTGACCTCCAGACCTGTCACATGATCAGGCCAAAATCACAACATGGTGTCTCACAAGCAAGCGACCGTTTACCGCGTAGAGTATACTGTGTGATCCTGAATCGCTCCTGCCGACACATGATGGATGGAGCGGTGCAGTGCCCAGGATTTACCAAGAGGTGACAAAAACTGTCAAAACATGGCTCCCCCTGCAGCGAGAGGAGCCCTGACGTGAGATGTTAGACTACTAGACCACTGAGTCTACCACATCACGGCACCGCAGCACGAGAGCAGTACAGGCCAGTACCAGTACTCTTAAAGTGTTACCGATACCATACAGATACAACAGAGTACTTCCTTCAAAACCCATCGTGTGAATGGATGCTGTGTGTGTGTGTCACCCACTGGCTAGCAAATTGCCACTGCACTGTACAGCTCTCATACAGCGGTTACTGCCGATAACGCCGTCCCATGATCCACACTGGCGGGGCTGCAATGTCGCAATAAATGTAACGCCCACTGTGACAGAACATTTGGTGTGTGTACAGGAAGTGCTTATCGACGCCCAGGTTTCCTTATTTGTTATCTATCTGTTATGAAACCAACTGTGTTTTTTGCAGCATGCTTATATGATGTCTTTCTTCAACAGATACAAACAAAAAAGCTTGGGACATGTCATCACCCTTTCATCTTGTTTTATGTAAATGCAATGGTTTCATGAGTGAGAAAGAACATATGAGCCTATCATGTAGCTCTCATTAGTTTCACAATGCGTCTGATATATATACTGTGAATACCTGTCAATAACATAACTGACAGCCTGACATGGCTCCCAGTATGTGTGGTCCTGCTTGAACCAGTACATCAGTATGTGCTCTGACAGTAAGTGAACCTGTGTCACAGCCCACTCAATCTGCAGCATGGGTTTTAGTTTTTTGGCAAATGAAGAGCTTCTAATTCTGTTCCAATCTCTCTCTTCCGCTTCTCAAAGGGGACTCAGATACTGTCGAGTTGAATATCTTCCTCCCTCGGCTTTCATGTTTTATAGTTTGCCTTCTCTCTCTCTCTCTCTCTTATTCTCTCTGCACTTACCTCCTCTTCTCGCTCTCGTCTGTCTCCTTGATTACTCGTTGCTCTCATCCCGACTCCTATCTGCCAACTTGAATTAGACCACAATCTCAGCTGATGGGCTGGGTTTGTACACCCTGATGTAGTGTGTGTGTGTGTGTGTGTGTGTGTGTGTGTGTGTGTGTGTGTGTGTGTGCGTGCGTGCGTGTGTGTGTGCATGGCAATGACACATGCCATGAAGGATGCTTGAGGCTGGACAGAGTTCCATCACATAATGTTGTTCCACTTTTATGAGAGGAATTATGGAAAGAAGCATGAACCAGTTCTCAGCCAAACACTCTACATGCAGATGCTAATGAAGCATCAAAATCATTGTTTTCTGATCACCCATTATGATAACAGCTGCCTGAACAAAGAATCTGTTGATTTTGCATTTTCAGATTCAGCATATATTGTCACTGCATATTCTGTGTTCTCTGGGTTTGATCCCCCCCTCCACAGTCTCATACAAATCACAATGTTATATTATTCTGCAAGGGTAAATACTTCTGTCTGGACCAACATTTTAAGTACTTCTCACTAATATGTGAGTGAAGCATAAGTCATAAGAATCAAGTGAATCTGCATAACCAATTAATAAGGTGAAATTGCCAAAAATGACGGGTTTGAAAAAAATTGCCAAACACAAAATGTAATGCTTGGTTTAATGGTGAAGACAAGAACAGACAAAGCCCTTCATGAGCTTAGACTCAGTCACTGAATGGTTCCATGACCATGATGTAAATCTTGTGTTTTGGCCCTCAAGGATTCAGATCATAATGCACTTGAGCAAGATTTTGGAGCGATGCCTTGGCCAGTGTTTTCTACCAACCCAAAACAAGGTGATGGTGGGATATCTTGAGGAAAAACTGTGTTGATCCCACTGCCGACCAACCAGCCAGACCTGCCGGACCAAATGCCACCAAACTGCCCAAGTGAGGAGAGCTGAGATGGAAGCTAAGCTAACCCAGCTAGGACCTGAGGCCACTCCACCACCCAACCTGGTCCTGGCTGTCTGATGCCCGGTCGCAGAAAAATAAGATGGATGAAAGCAGCGGGAGGTCGGTGATTGTTGAGCCCACATCTTCACAGAGACCTGACTCCATCGTTCATCCCGGATCAAGCTGCACTTGAAGGGCGGACAGCAGGACAGAGAGCTGGACTCTGGTGCTACGAGAGGAGGTGGACTCTTATGGATTTATAATGTGAATATGTCGGCTATATTATCTGCCGAGAGAATATTTTTGTTGCTGCTGTTTACATTCCTTCCGATGCAAATGTAATACATGCAATACATGTTTGCTGTTGCCTTTAATTGAACCACGTTCAATTAATATATTAATCAATTTCCTGCATTTCTGCATTTTACTACTGCATTTTATTTCTTACACTGTTTTTTGAAATTGTTTTTGAAATCTCCTTTTCTTTTGCCTTGTGTTTTGATGCTTTTAATGGTTTCATGTGAAGCACTTTGAATTACCTTGTTGTTGAAATGTGCTATACAAATAAACTTGCCTTGCCTTGCCTTGCCTTACAGGAATGTACGACTGTTTGTGTTTTGTTATTTGTTGTGTTACTAATGGGCTACAACACCATTTAGTTGTGCATCCCTGTGTTGCATAATGACAATAAATGATCCTTGAGTCCTTAAATCCTTGAAATCAGTGTGTAGTTGTGTTATGACTTTGAGTCATGATATAGGATCATATATGCAGTGTGCCTCCCTGCCTGAGGGTGGTGCTGTGTATTGTGACCGTTTCTTTGTATCCTGTAAATGACAGATGATTGGACTGGGGACTGAGGAGGCGGGACATAAGAAGGCACCTGTGGAGGCCGGCCAGCTCTCTCTTCTCCCCGGCTCCCAACCGGACCGTGCTGCACAGCAACAGGGATTGCTGATCACATTCTATAACAGTCCATGTGGTGGTCGGGGTGAGCCGCTCTTTTGTTGTCTCCTGTGTTGGGTAGGGAGCTAGGTAAGCTGCCTGTCTTTTGTTTTGTTCAGTCTGGGAGTAGGTCAGGTAGTTGATTAATAAAGATTGTTTTGTTTATTGTTTTGGGCCAGGCTCACCCTGACGTCTATAACTATAAATGGTGTGAATAATAAACATGATGGACTGTATTACAGCATAAATGGTCGTTCTTGGGAGTGGCAGAGAGAGAGAGGGGCGGGGAGACTTTATATTATGCTCCGTCGAGGTTCCCCTAGACCGGGCGTAACAAGTTGTTTCCTCTTATATAAAATCAGTGTGTAGTTGTTTTATGAAGGCAAATCACTGTCAAAATCCGAGAGCGCAAATGAGATCCATGCGCACGCAAAAATGAAACAGCCGTGCGCGTATTTTACTTTGGCGAGCGCTTTTACGTCACTCCGCGAGCAAAATTCCGTCTCGTGCAGGCAAACGTAGCTCGCAAAACTTTAACCTGCTCGCTGGCGAGTAGTTTTTCTTTGTGACAGTAAGTGGGCGGACCCAGTCGCCATTGTATCTCTACATCTAATTGGTTACAATCCTCATCTTTGGATAAACCGGATATCACTCTCACACAGACGCTCGAAACAAATACTTCACTAAAATAAAAGATCTATTTCCAGCACAGGTTTTTTGCAACACACACTTGGAAGGAATGAGAGCAGACTGATAATGAAGTGGTTGACTACAGGCTGGCTCCAGATTGTTGTGCTTTGTGCTTTTTGTTACATGTGCAAAGAGCTTTCTGATCATTTCATCATAAAAAAAATTATATCAAAATTGTAATGTTTACACCAAAATGTTGACTGAACAAAACATAGGTAAAAATGTTTGATTTTTTTGATAATTTATTTTTTGCCACTTTGTCATTCCTCACATTTTATATTATTTTCCTGGCAGAAATGGACTTTTATAGGTTGGCCTCTGGCCACAACCACACCATCTCTCTCCAATGGTTGTTTCACTTCTGTGTAACACCCGTTCACCACGAGAGTTCCCCGATGCCTTTGCACACGGTCACAGGGAGATCTGTGATTCCACTGAAATCTCTTTACAAGTTGCCCTAGTTTATCGGAGAGCCTGTTGGGGTTACTGCGCTAAATGGTTAACCAGCCTCAAGAGATGAGAAGGCTGATGACTAATCTTGCCTCCAGGCAAGGTGCATTTATCAGCCGGGAGGAGCCTGGAAAGCATTCCGACCGTCTAGTCTGTGTGCGCTCAAGGAGCAGCTGAGCACTGCGTGTTAGACAAAGAGTCAGAGCTCAGCCACAACCAATGCATGGGGGGGTTATTTTTATCGAGCCAACACTTTGCTTCGATGGGAGGTATAATGCTTTGGACTGGAGCAGTTAGCATCCCGGCTGACCAAGGAGCCTCGCCATAGAAAGCTTATCTTAATGTACTGTATGGTCTGCTTCTCGTGTAAGTGGCCAGAGCACTTAAACTTGATCTGACACTGAATAGCTTCTAATCGGGGTCTGGGGGTATTGCTGCACCGTTAAACTCTCATCCACAGCCAGCTCCGCTAGCAACTCTCATCCGTGGGAGACAATTCCTCTGACGAATGCTCAGCTTTCAGTGAAAGCAGTATGATAGAAGATGAGATCGAAGATGATCAGGTCAGCCCGCGGTGGCCTCCCAGTGTGGTCCGTTGTGTCCGTGTAGCTCTTAAGGGCCACACTGACATTTAAATGTGAGTTTAAATTCAATTCCAATTTAAAAAGCCGAAAGTCCTCCTGCAAATCTTTATGTGAAAGCGGTCATAAAATACCATGATGGGATTTAAGGGAACACCACAGTAAACAGCCCACACACACACACACACTTATCCAGCAGACAGACTGCTAACCCTGTTCTTACTGTAGATAAACAGCATGAAGAAACTAAAGTAAATACTTTTAATAAATCAACTTAACATGCACTCATTATTGTGCACAAGCTCAAAAACAACAAACCCAACACTGACGCCTTACTGTTCTTGAACCCTTTTGGGAACAGGCCACGTATGTGAAGACGTATGTGACCACGTATGTGGCGACGTATGTGGCGACGTATGTGACGACGTATGTGGCGACGTATGTGACGACGTATGTGGCGACGTATGTGACGACGTATGTGGCGACGTATGTGACGACGTATGTGGCGACGTATGTGGTGACGTTCGAAGCCTCGCGAGCCGGCCGTACCACGTGACTGATTCAGGAAATGGTTCGCAGGTTTGGTGTGCGATTTGAAATATAAGGTGCAGCGAAATGCAATGGACCCCCCCTCACATTTCGTGGACTTGGGACTTTATTGCGCCTTTGTTTGCAATATATACGAGCATCACAAACATCACTCATTCATTTATTCAATTCAAAGCTTCACACACCAAAGCCATGGTGTCATAATCACTCTGCCTGTTTTACATTTATTGTCCACTTCATGGCGCAGTAGAGCAAACGAAGCACCATGAAGCTTCGGCCCATGAGTGAACCAATTGGATGGAAAGCTTCGATGCTTCATGAAGCTTCATCTCGTCATCACTACATTATATGCATATAGTTGTGATTGGTGAGCTTATTGGGGCGGCCGTGGCTCACTGGGTAGAGAGGGTCGTCCGGCAACCGCAAGGTCGGCAGTTCGGCTGCTACGTGTCCTGTGCCGAAGTGTCCCTGAGCAAGACACTGAACCCCTAACTGCTCCCCGGGCGCTTCTCAGCAGCCCACTGCTCCCAACAAGCTAGGGATGGGTTAAATGCTGAAGTTACATTTCATGTATATGTATATGTATATGACGACTCTAATAAAATTGAATTTCATTAAATAACGATGGAGCAATGAAAAGAGGGCTGGACACGTGCTGTTCCAAAAATATGATGGCACCTCTAAAATTCAGCATTCAACTGGTTTGGGCTGGACCGCAGCAAGGCGAGGCTAGCCCTATGGAGTCACTGACTGAGGGATGAAGCTACACCATTGGCCAGTCGGGTGTTGTTGTTTTCCCACTGGCCGTACCTCTTTAAGGGGAATAGGCCAGGTGGCAACCTTCAGGTCTGAAAAATGAAGCCATTGTGGAAGTTCTGTGTATGAGAAAATGACTCTACTTCTCTCTTGATTTATTACCTCAGTAAACATCGTAAACACTTTCACTTCTAGTTGCAAAAGGCCAAAATGGCGAAGGAGAAAATGTTGAACTCGAGGCTTCAAATCTGTAGTCCACAAAGCAATGGTTGACATCATGCACTGAAAAAAAAATAAGTAACATTTACTTGAAAAAAGCTAGGTAACAATTTGCACTCAGAAATTCTGAGTAATTTTTACTCAGGGATTCTCAAGTTAAGTTTACTTAGTAGTAAGAATTGGTTTTTATCCAAAATATGCAAGTAACTTTTACTTGCAAATTTCTCCCTTAGACATAAAATGTACTTCGCCTTTTATAGTAATCTTTACTCAGGCTACCTTTGGATCTAATTACAAACCCTAGTAGAAATCAATTAGGTGTTTCATGTATATTTAACTAGCTTTTCTTTACTTTTTCTGTTGAGAAATATTAAGTAATATTTACACAATATATATTTTATCTGCTACTTCTCTACACAACTATTCAAATATGACTGTTGCATTTTCTAAACTGGGCTACTGTTATTTAATAAAATTGTCTTAACATGAGGCTTCTACAAAACATGAAACATCTTCTTTTAAACTGCAGCAGCTTTACTTGTGAACTGTGAAAGAGGTCACTGCTGACCGACACACATCAACACCAACATATATAATCTGGTTGGCATTGCCAGACAAAACATTTCTAAATCAGTGCTGCCAATAACAAATTTAAGGACACAAACGCTTAGTCATTTAACAAACACTTTTAATTAGAAACGATGGGTATTGCTTGACAACACTTTGACAGTCATCAAGAACCTCTTTTCCCTCGATGACGACGAACACATTGTCAGGAGTGAAGCCTTTCTGTGTTGCATTTCCATGGATGACAAGGATCTTCATGACATGTTGAGCATAGTCCTCTTCAATGACATCTTTGAAATTCAAATTTACTAATGTTCATTTTTATGTCTTCGAGTCTGGTGCGTTCTCAAAAAAGGACAATAGTGGGGGAAACTAACAAAAATATTGAATGTGTTCAAATGCGTCATTATGTATCTATTCTCAGTGTATATGAGCCCAACATAATTTTATATAATATTAATATATGATATCTAAACTTTACCAGGCTGGGTGAATCCAGCATGGGTCTTGGTTCCTGCAACTCCGCCCTTTGTCCCAAGTATCTCCAGAAAGTTGGTGGTGCAATTGTCCAATTTCGGCAAAAAGGTTTGCTCCAGATGAACTGTGGTTATTCTTCTGAACTCCTCATTGATCTGAAACAAAAGACAATAAAAAACATGATCAAGATGAGGTACCTTGCTAAAACAATTAATGCAGTAGTCCTGCCAGTATAATGTACTATTGAGCAGCAACACAAACTACGACTTCAAATGTATATGTCAAGTTAAACTATAACAGTACTAACTTAGTTGATTTTACCTTGCGTCAACTGTTGATGTCAACTTGCTGAGAGTGAACGTCCTTTAATATTCAGTGAAATATATAGAGAAATTATGTTAAAACATGAACACACATTAAATCTGAATTTGGCTTAAATCTTCATATCGATAGCATGTTTTATCCACACATAAACAAGTCACCATGACGTTAATACTGAGATACACAGCAGGGCCTGGTCATGTTGATATGTGGCACTAACTCAACACAGTACTGGAACCTTGTTTCATGCCCATAGCCTTCATCATCAAGGACACCGCATTGGATAGAGACATAAGAGACAAGTTTAAAACTGATGACAGAAATATAAGTTACTGTAAAAATATGTCAGAATATGATAGTGCTCTCCCAAGTTAGCTAGCATGATAGCCTAACTAGCTAGCACGCTAAACTGACCAGTTCGCTGGTCTTCAGTGTTCACAACTCAAACACAGACTTGACCGAAGGCTCAACAGCAACGTAGAGTATTAATTAAACATATAACCTACCCCAATGGCTCCCGTCCATGAAGTTCCTCTCCTCAGGTGAAACGCTGCCGTCCTTGTTCAGGTTATGCTGTTCCGTTGTTTCGCTGAAGAAAAAAGCGCTAAATCTCCTCTGACGTCACTCCCTGAGTACGCGCTATATGTTGCCAGGTTTCACTTGTATTACCCAAGTACAATTTACTTTGTTGTGTCAGGTAGTGCATTCAATACAGTAGTTTAGTAGATATTACTTAGTGTGAATGATTACAATGTACTTGTAAAAATGAGGATACATAATTACAAACAAACACCAAGTAACACATTAAATAAAAGGTGATATTTTAAAGTAAAAGCACTGGAATGATAATTTCTTGTAAAATTTACAAAAATAATCGAGGTAATAATTACAGGGCCAAAAAGTCTTTTTTTTCAGTGTGGTGAGGACTTCTTCTGTACAGTCGGTCTTCTTCTTCTCGGTCGTGTCATCAGCAGACATAGGATGTCTTTCCACTGTTATGCTGATGATACACAGCTCTACATCAAAACTGCCCCAAGCCCCTCTGCAGCCATGTCATGTCTCACCTCCTGTCTTGGGGAGATAAAGGCGTGGATGAGCAACAACTTTCTCCAGTTAAACAGTAGCAAAACCGAAGCCCTCCTTGTTGGCACTCCACACCAGGTTCAGTCATCCTCCATAACTCATCTCACCTTCGACGGTCAGGTCATCCCCCTCGCCTCCACAGTCACTAATCTGGGAGTTAGGTTTGACTCTTACCTGACCTTTGATGACCATATAAAACACCTGTGCAAAACCTCGTTTTATCATCTCAAAAACATCTCCAAACTCCGCCCCACTTTAACCCTGTCAGATGCAGAGAAGCTCGTCCACGCCTTTATCTCCTCAAGACTGGACTACTGCAACGCACTATTCACTGGGATCACTGCCAAAAACATCCAGAAGCTGCAATACATCCAAAACAGCGCTGCCAGGATCCTGATGAGAGTCCGGAGGTATGAGCACATAACACCCATTCTGCACTCACTACACTGGCTCCCTGTCTCATTCCGGATTGACTACAAAGTCCTACTACTCACACATAAATGCATAAATGGACATGCACCTCCCTACCTACAAGACCTCATCACTCCCCAAATCTCCACCCGCACCCTCAGATCATCAAACAGCTCGCTCCTCCGGGTCCCCAGCACCAAGCTCCGCACCATGGGCGACCGGGCCGTTGGCTCGGCAGCTCCACGCCTATGGAACAGTCTCCCTGACCACCTAAGGGCAACACAAACCCTGGTCTCTTTAAGAGACTTTTACTATGTTTTTACTATGTACTGGCTCTGTGGCACTCTGAGATTTTTTTAAAATGAAAAGTGCGTTACAAATAAAATGCATTATTATTATTATTATTATTACAGTCTATGAAATATGCAAAAACACCTATTAACGTCTTTACCTCTGCGATAAATCATCTGATCAGATTCCTCAATACATATGCAGTTGTTATTGCTTATCCTATATTTGTAGGGTGTTGACACAGTTTGATGGATATGTTGTAAGAGGAACAGCTGTTGGCGATCGGAGCAGAGAAGAAATGAACAGTGCAGTTGTAAATGAACAGTGCAGTTTTCAGGCTGTCTCTGAATGAATGCGAGAGAAAAGAGAACACTGTGTCCACAAGAAGACGCGTCACGATGACCACTGTGACCTGAGAGGTCCATCACCAGCTGACACAACTTCAGTTTGCAAGAAAGCCTTTAGCGACATGATCGGGACAGTTTACATCAAAGTTAAAGTTGCTACTTTGTGCATTGTAACCAATTCATGAATCCTTTCATTTTATTCTCTATGAATAAGGTGCTATACTTAAGGAGGGCTTTTACTACTAAAGGATTTATATAATAAACTGGTAATATAGCAGACTTATTTGATCTCATGCATGTAGAAGGGTGAAACATCCTGAACATCAACATGTAATCCTTCATTACAGGTCTTAAATAGTGACTGGAGGCAGCACAACACATTTCTTTGTATTGTTGCAGCTTTGACAAACATTTTACAGCATGAATATGACAATAAGTGTCTGAGAGTAAACTGAGACACGGACACGACGTTATCTCAAGATCACAAGTTAATTATTGGTTATCTTGAGAAGACAAACTTTGTTATTTTGAGGAAAGAAAGCCTCTTATTGTAAATGCATTCAATGGGCCCAGATTGAGCTGAACATTGACTGCGAAGAAGTCTTTACCAGACCCGAACCTTAAGCAGTCTCTGACATGTGCACTCAACACAGTCCAGTAGAGCAGCTGCAGCTTCACCTGTTTCTGATGCTTTGACCCTTTAAAGCAGCTTGACTTTAGACTTTACTCTCTACGTCTCAGAGAACACGGATATGTGAGTTCTGTTCAAAACACCAGGAGCAATTTAAATGAAATCACGTGTTATTGATGTGAATCGGTGGCCCATTCAAAGAGGAGGATACTTCACCAAACGACAGACACAGAGAGGAGTAAATCATTCCTACATGTGCGCTGCCTCAGCAGAGTTCAATGAGAAGAGTCCATCAGGACAATGAATATTTGAAAGCAACACAGAATGACTGAGAGCCTTACTGCGTTATCATCCATTATATTTGGAAACTTTGAGTTGTCACTTGCTGCCTAAATATTATGCTCTCCTTAACATCAATTTAAAAAATGTGGGTACGGAAAATGTCACCATATTGCAGGAAACGAAGACCCTCCCTGGACCCCCGGCTTCACATGTCCCCCCCATGTTGCAATATAAGCTACGCCTTCGTCTCCATGTTTGTTCCTGAACGATGGAGAGTATTTGTACAGTTAGTACAGTGGTTGTTTACCTGTTGTGCTTGCTGTAAATCAGAGCTGGCCTCAGGCAGTCGGGGCCGAGGTGAGACGAACCACCGCCATGCAGCAGAGAGTGATCTCGTGATACAGTTATCTAGAATGGCAGCGGGCTCGGATTAAAAGCTCCAGCTGCTTGACGGACACAACCAAGCTTTTCCCACACTTGTCCGGAGAAAGGCATCGTGTTAAAGCTTCATCAGCGGTTCCCACTGGGTCCGTCCGCTCCACGCTACCCGTTTATTATCTGTGATCTATGTGCACGAGAGCTCCAAACTCAGGATAATGCTCCACTCACAGCAGGTGACAGAAGGAGCCCCGAGCTTCTGAGCGAATATGTCTTATTGCACTTGTCGGGCACCTGTTGCCCTGGAAACAGACAACAGATCTAGGGTTTTGGTATTAGTAAAAAAAGACTTTGGTCTCAGCAAATAGTCAAGTAAAGTGGTGACTGTCTTTGCTCTTGTCTGTCTGTCCCGTCCACCTGCTTGCTCTGGCCAAACAATGACCAGTGATGGTTCAGATAGTAGGGAGTTATGCAGGTTACTATCAGCAACCACGGATGCATTTGTCCAAGTCACCAGTTAACACGATCACTTTACTGAAACAGTTGTTGCTCTGAGACTTCAGAGGTAAATCTGCTGTTTGACTATTGATTTTGACAACTGAACATGTAACAACCAGACATGTTGATGCTTTTAACGGGTTTAATTCAATGTCTAACGCTTGCTAACTCATCGGGATGGCTTCTGTTGCCAACATGTGCACGCATATTATTGGTGGTAATGAGGTTGTCTATAAAAGGATTTATAAAATGCCAGTGGCGGGCCGTGCATGTTATACCTGGGCCTTCACTGCTGTCCTGCAGCTGAAACACAGCTACGGTTATTATTAGTTTCGTGTCAAAATGAAGCCAACACCTGTAGATACACTATCTGCAGAGAGTGCGTCTCCTCTCTGCTCTGACTGCAGCGCGAGGCTTCTGTGGGCGGTGGAGGAGGGGCTCACGGCAGCTCTCGCTGCTCGTTCATGACAGTGCAGAACGTACGAGCTTTAACGTCAAAACACCAGAAAAGTCTCCAACAACACCAGAACAAGTCTCCAACAACACCAGAACAAGTCGCTAGATGTGTCACTAGTAGCTTTTGACAAAAAGTCTCCATGAGGGTTTGGAAAGTCGCCAGATTTAGCGAGAAAGTGGCCAAGTTGCCAACACTGGCACCTGCTAAATATGTCCCCAGTGCATTTAACTTACCAGAGCTGCTGTTCACTTTTTAAAGACGAAGTGCATCCTCCTTTCTTTGTTAATAAAGAGTTTAATCTCACGGTTGTTCAGTACATCTGTGCGTTTTAGTTCCAGTAAGAAGTCCTTCTCCATTCATGGACGCCAGTGAAGACAGTCGAGCCTCCCCAGTTGTATTTCTTGAATATGTTTTAATGCGTTTGAGGCTGAAAATGTCCGCTCCACAGAGGCAGCAGATTTTGGGATTGTCACTGCCCAACACGTCAGGCTAGCCCACTGACCAATCACGTACTTGTAGGCCAGCTAGCAGCTCTGACACGTCAAAGAATACACCCAACATGTCAAACTAAAGATCTGGTTGAACACTATGACAATCAACAACTATCGTCCCCATTCACTTAAACTGCACATGGATTCACTTGTCAGTCTGCAGGCCTCTGGCTCTGTTCTACCCAGAGACACAGAGGTGAGATCTGATTGGATGAAAGCTCTACTTAAAACAAGCTGCACTGGAAGCAGAGCAACTGAGGAAGACAGTAGCTGTGCAATGAGAACATAAGATAATGGGGAAAATATTATAATACATGTAGTGTATTTAAGAAAAATTATTACATTATAAAATAGCTATAACTTTGTGATTCTGTTTAGACCAGCAGAGAAGGCCTTGCAGGCCCTGACGGCCCCCCACTGATATATATGTAAAGACTGCTAGCAAGCTACTCAATGATTTAGCGATACACTCCTATAACATTTTCAGACTCGTGATGGAAAGTTTAATAAAAGGATAAAAATCCATGCAACAGATCCAGAGATTCCTTGTCAAAACCCTGCACCTACATTACCCACAATGCAACTCAACTACCAACAAGGTTGGGGTGCGTTATGCTAGTAATGGCTAATGTAGCCTGTAGCTTTTATGCTGCGTTCACACCGGTCGCGTTGATTTTTTGACGCACTGCAAAATCGCGTCCAACGCGCCGCCGGTCGTGTTCACACCAAACGCCGCAAAATCGCGTAGCGTCGGAGAGGGGGCGTGGTTTATCGACTGGAAACCGTTCACCTGGCCGTCATTTCTTTCCGCTTTCAACCATGAAAGGAATCAGGACAATTGCTGCTTTGTACGTGTTGTGGAAGTCCCTCAAACGTCAGGAATGCCAAACGCCGTCATGTCTGGTTCATAATATTGTTCAGAGGAGCTCCATGGATTTCATCGAGCTGTATTCACTGTGTCTAGCAAGCCACCGGTCGCTGTTTACTACAGCTGTAGGAACACAACATAAACTGATTTGGCTGTGATTCAACGGAAAATAAACCGACAAAAAGGGACTCCGAAATAACTACATAATGATGCCGATTTGTAGGCTACTTGTCTTCTCAATGGAGCTCTGATGGATCGGTGCTAGGCTATGCTAACATTGTAGCAGCTCCACCAGCACTCAATAACGTCATGTAGACGTAAATACGGCAGCGTCTATTCATTGTTTGTACCATATGGTTTACACACACACATGTATACACATAGTTTGGTCCGGTCTCTAGTTGATATGAGGTATCGTAGAGCTCTGGGTGAACACAGACGGCTACAGGATTTATTTCCTGATTCAACAACGGCAGGAAGCCAGTGATGACAGGGGGAGCAACTCAACGCTGATAGGCTATCGCGCCACAGCGTCACGCGATTATTTCGCAGAAGTTGAAAAATTTCAACTCGCGCGTTGCAGATTTTGCGGCGTCCAACGCAAAAACGCGGCGCGCCAGTCTCATCGCGTCTGTGCATAGACTTTGTATGTAATCTCGACGCGCGTCAAAAAATCAACGCGACCGGTGTGAACGCAGCATTAGCCTGAAGCAGAGATGAGCAGCTATAGATGTCTAGTGAGCTCACTTCTTTCTAACTACACCTACGTCTAACTACACCTACGCTGACTCAAGTGACATCACTTGAGGACATGTAGCAGACTTCACACAGCTCCCTCTGGAGACACTGACTACTTTTAAAACACATGCAGTTGTTCTCTGCAGCACCGATATAAAGAACTGTAGCCGTTTGCCCTTTCTACAACAAACAGCCTCGTTCAGCAGACTGAATGGAGGCAGTAATTGTTTTTTTCCCCGGAGGAGCCTGGTTGTAATGCATTTTAAAAGCATGATGACTCATCCCTGTCAGTGGCATCCAATAAAGTTTATTTTTCAGTCAAGATAATATCGCTGCGTCTCCTTACAAATTTGACAGTCAAATATGCAAAGAACTGGATTTTGTTCAACAGCTAAACTTTTCTTTGTCCTTTATCTTCGAGGTGATTTTTATTCTCATTGATTTTTTCCCCACTTTTTCATCATCCCCTATGAGTCTTTGCATTACAGCTCTTAGGGTATATTTTCTGCTTCCCCCTGTAGGCAGAGAGCCTCAGCCGTGAGCGATCACAGGCTTCTGCGCTTGCTGAGAATATTACAGTATTTCGATGCACATGTCCATGCCTGATGACAAATAGTCCCACATCAGAGTGATTCTCTTTCTCCTCAGGCTCCTTTTCAACCAAACACGAGCTTCCTTTCAGACTGTCTCAACTCCACGATGCAGATTATCCCTCGAGGCCTTTCCTTTGTTTCTTGGCTGTTGGTTTTGCCTAAATCGGCCCGTCGGTAATTTGCATGATTGTTCCAGATGAAAGATTCCCAATTTGAAGTGCATTTGTGGTCCAGTCTGCTCAACCTGTGGAATAGCAACTTCGACTTCTTCTGTTCTGGCTTCGTTGAGATGTCCTCGTTAAAGCGGTCCTTCAGAGCTTTACTGGATGGAGGTGTGGATAAATAAATAGTATCCTCTCATCTGCCGAAGAGTTTGATATTGTTATATCAGGTAAAATAGCAATAAAATGTCAAGAGTTGTCTTTATTCTTGTTCTATATTTTCATAAATACAACAAACTATAGTTTTTGAATAAATAATACAACTATATACAAAACTTGATAAGCTGTGATATCAAATGGCTCCAGACGAATTTTATTTGTTGGAAAATAGAACAAAATGTCTCTTTGGATAGTAAAGGTTGCCAACCCCTGGGTTAACCCAACTCATCGTACTTTTGTGTTCACAGCTAACCCTTCACTATCATGTCCAAGGATATTAAATGTATTCAAGGATTCAAGGATTATGCAACACAGGGATGCACAACGAAATTCAGTTGTAGCCCATTTGTAACACAGCAAACACAAACAAAACACATCTGAAAGAGTAGTCGGTTCCAGGAATGCATTTTTTGAATTTGCATCATGAGGAATGTAAACAGCAAGAACTATAACAATTCTGGACTCCTGTAGAAAGATGGTGGTGCAACATGGAGGACCCTGTGAAGAGGACTCTGTGTCGATATGAAGGGCTCAAGTCCAGTGCTCTCTCTGGGGTTCCAGCTGTCAGTGAAGTGTCCAACCACAGGTTCAGGTCATCAGGATGATCGAGGTCACCTGTGAGATTCTCTTTACAGCCACTGTGCTCCCTCAGGTTCTTTGACCCGGGGACTAACAGTGAAGAAACACACAGCAGCTCTCCAGGACCAACATAGATGCTTTCAAACTCGTGCCAATCATTAAGTGGGTGAAAGTGGAACTCCAAATTTGATTTCACAAAGGCGCTTAACATGTTGCTGGGGGAGAGTCCTGTACATGTTGAATGTGTATCAGAGGTGCTTCTTGCTTCTGTGTTAAACGATGTTCGAGGACCATCGGTGCTCCTGTCACATGATGCTGAGGGTCATTATTGTGCAAATGAAAGCATTCGTTCTGCCAACGTGGTGTTCCTCTGTCATCGCTCCACCTCCACTAAATGTCGCCTGTCACACTAAATGTTACGTTTGTACTTCTTTTTGTTTTTTTGACATATCCTAAACCAAGTTGTTTAAACCCTAAATAACCCGAAAACCATATCAAATACATATATATGTCACACACTGTCTTTGGCTTTCATTTTGAAAACAGAAAATGACAAATGTCGTGGGTGACTGAAGTTGAAACTCTGGCTCCACACACCAGAGGTGCACATTTAAAGTGCTGGTACCAACTGAGCACAACACAGGTCGCTCCGAAGGGAAAGCAGCGGGACATTGAAGCTGCCAACAAATATGGAGGCCCAACCGTTTGATGTGCTGACCTGCAGTAATGTGTGAGGGCTGAGCTGGGTCATGGATTTAGAGGGAACAGCATGCAGGACCAACTGGGCCAACAGTTGAGCAGCGGTGGAATATAACTCAAGCTTTTCTTTTCTCGACTTTCAATCAGTTCTGATCCAAAGCTGGAAACTGAAAGGATCAGGAAGACGTGCATGGAAGGTGTTGTTTCTCAAGAACATCGTCTATTCTCGCTCTGCTTTTACAGTCACACTCCCCCTGCCTGGTAGTGACGTCCAAGTGATGTCACTTGAGTCATTATCTTGAGAAAGTTCCTTCAATGCCACAGAAGACACCCAACTAGTATCCCGCTACAATGTGTCTAAATATGCTTCTGTGTTGAATATGACTGTTTTCTTCAGACACCTCACAACTTCATGTTTTTCAGGGTTCTACGATTGCTTACAGCTTCCATACTTCCCCCACTGTGTTGCTGGAGACACAGAGTCAGCTGAATATACTTACACATGTTACCTTTCATGGCAGCTGGATTCTCACGATGTCACGAGATCACTGGAGAATCAGCCATGGACAACAAAGAGAAGCAGCGGTTCCTTATAAAAAACAATGGCATTTCCATATTCCAGTAAGCCCATCAACTTGTTCTTCAAAAACACTTCGAACAAGTATAAAAACCTTTTTGCGCAATTTATAGAAGTATTATCCAATTCTGCCGTTTCTATACAGCTTTTCTGATGCGATACCTGCGAATGTTAACGCAGCTGCCCTCAGTGGGAGAAGCTTCTGCCTGGTAGAGAGAACAAAGATGTGCGTCTGAGTGTGGAGCTCTCGTCTCACTGTGGCTCATTAAACTGAGCGAGATGGAGGAGCTGACCGGCTCCAACAGCTTTGCAAAGAATTCCTTATTTTTCCACTTTTGCTGTCAAAGGTTTTCCAGATGTGTTAATTCAAATCTGAGATGTATCTGAAAAGAAATTGTGCAGTTAGTCTTTTTTCACAATTTTTTTGTTCAGGATTTTTTGGGCAGACGTGAAATCATGGCTCGATGACGCACCGGAGCCGTCGTTATCATCACCCCTCCCCTAACGCTTTCACTACTAGAGCACATATAGCAGCAGCTTGGCTGCTCAACCCTGGACACATGCACTGCCTTTCCCTTTATGAACCTGAGCCCACTCTTTTAGGATGTTGAATAAAACTCACAAAATATCCTGAACTTTTAGATAAGGCAGGTCTGAAAGTAACTGCAGCAGAACTATTGTTTTGTATTTTTAATAATCAGCTCCTATGGGAAGCTGCTGCTCAAAATCAGCTTAATAGGGATATATGAGAGTATAATGCGGCTGCATCACCACCTGGTTGGCAGTTGCACGACCTCAACTGTGATGTTCTAAAGAGGTGAGAACCGCACAGCGCATCATCCACAGAGCCGTCCACGGAGGACCAGCAGCAGTGCAGCAGGACGGCCATGCATCAGAGACCACCACGCCAAAGTGTATATATGATGACTTATTACCCCTCATTATACACACGTATCCCTGATCACATTGAGTTTATTATTATCTTGTTTTATATTCTGTGTTATATTCCATCTCTGTATTTTAACATTGCACTATTTTATTTCTTCTATTCACTTATTTTTCACTTACGTGATTTTCTTAATATTGAATGAGCATCGTTGGAAGGAGCCTGAGATCTGCTCCTCATAACTGCTGCTGCATGACAATACAGACCTTGAGACACTTTGTCGGCGCACCGGGCTTATGTTATCACTTTATGTTCATATTAATCCCGTTGTGGCTGAAGCTTTAAGGATATCAGGCAGCCAGTGCCTGATAATAACCCATCAGCGGAGAGGAAGCCTCCGTCTGTGTAGCCGGGCTCAGTGCTCCCGATCCCCGCTAGAGGGCGGCACTGAGGCGGCATGTGGGGAAAGACGACCCGGGCAGGCTGGAGCGCCGCTGCGCCGGGTAGAGCAGCCAGACACGGTGGAGAGCTGGTGGAGGGAGGAAGGCTGCCTCATGCCGCCGGGGTTTACCGGGAACTAATCACCTGACGTCCAGCGGACTCTGTCGGTTCCGGAAAGGGGGAATTATACCACAACACAAAAATGCATCTTTTGGGGATTTGGATGCTGATGGCGGCTCTGCAGGTAAAAAGACAAGCATTTTACACCGAGTCACAGCGGGACACAACGGGACACAACGGTCACAATGCGGCTGCCTTCGCTTCATGCTTGGTTCGTTATTTTTAAGACGTTGTCCGCAACGATCGTTATATATTTATATATATATATATATTTATATATATATTTATATATATATATATATATTTATATATATATATATATATATATATATATTTATATATATATATATATATATATTTATATATTTATATATATATATATATTTATATATATATATATATATATATAAATATATAAATATATATATATGTATATATAAAGGGCCGACAGAATCACATAGAGCAACTGGCAGTACAATGCTGCTGATCCCAGACCTGCTCCCGGTTCCCGCTGCACGCTGAGTAATTTATCAAACAAACGAGGAACGCGTTGGAACCGGATGGGGTCCTCTGCATGATCAAAACCACCGAAATGCGGCAGTATAGGAGGGAGACGTGAGAGCCGAAACAACCGCTAATGAACACCCACTCACCCGCCGGTGACTGCATGTCATCCCGTCTCATCCGTGGCACAATGCACGGTGCTTTTCTGCTGGAAGCAGGTCCTTGACTCTTGGTCGGGCTGTAGTCGAGTGTAGCCGAACTGAATAAAGCCCCGATGCGGAGCGGCTCGGTGAGCACATGCCAATGTCCATTTAAAAAAATGCAATTTTGAACGTGTCCTCTTTCTGACGTTAACCGGGCACACGGTGATGGAGCAAGACGTTTCTGAGTCGTGTCTGCTCTTCTATTGGGCGTCCTGTCTAGTCGTAGCGCGTGCCGCGTCTGTGCCCTGCAATGATTCCACTCCTTGGTTTCTATAACTCTGCTCCTGTATCGGCCCTCTGGCCTGTGTGCGTCGTGCTGATGTGAACATGTCTGTGAAAGTGGACATGGTGTGATTTGAGATGACGTCTTGCACCACAACACCATTTTTCACGTCTCACATCGTGTTTCCTGGCGGGTTCAGCATGAAGCCAGAACAATTGTCACATTTTTGAATAGTTTGTTGTGCAGGCTGAGGAACAGGACACACGGGGGGGGGGGGGGCTCCAGTCCAGACATGGTGTTTGGGCCAACTGCTGTCAGAAGTAAGATGAGAACTGTTATAGGACCACGCCAGCGTTTTTCATGGTTTGTTCTATTCACTATATCTCTGGTGGAGCTTCTAATCCTGAGTGGACTATTTGATTTAGTATTTAATCAAGGTTTCAGTTAAAACATGTTTTGCTAACACTAGGGTTCTGAAAAATGTCCAGTAACAATATTAAAGGGACAGTTCATCCCCAAAATGTATCTTTCCTCTCACCTAGTGCTATATATCAGTCTAGATTGTTTTGGTGCCACTTGTCTAGTTTGGGAGATATTGACCATCGACTGTATAAGTGGACGTGGTCATCGTGACGTCACTCATTGGTTTGTGGACTGATGTTTTGAAGTCTTGAGTTCGACAATTTTGCCATCACCATCTTGGATTACGGCCGCACCATGTTGTGTTTTGTGCAATCAATGAACAGAGGTTACCATATTTGGAATGCGGATGTGTGACGTAGAGATGCAGTATACTCTCTGGTAGAGACCTGTCAATCACTGTGTAGCCCCGCCCCTAAAGCATCCCCTGCTTTATGGTCTGTGTGAGTCTAAATGGACCATAATGTACTAAATGAACATCATGCTGTATTGAAGAAGACTTGAAACTAGAGATTGAGACCATAAACTCATGTTTCCAATGTTTACTGAGGTAATAAATCAAGAGAGAAGTAGAGTCATTGTCTCATAGACTTCTATACAACCAGAGGAGTCGCCCCCTGGTGGACACTAGAGAGAATGCTTCACTCGGTAGAACCAAAGGTTGCCGCCTGATATCGACCCTTGAGATGTCTGCCTTCTCTCCAATATAATGGGACTATATGACTCTGCTTTAGGTTTGAAAAACTTGAACAGCAATGTCTCTTTCCAGAAATGTGGACCAACCTGGTCCTGGACCAACTGAAGATAATCCACAGTGAGCAGTTTGATGTCAGGAACTATTTGTATATTTGTTGTGCTTTGAGCACCACAAGCCAAGTGACATACAGTCCCATTTTGTTTGAGAGAGGTCAGATATCTACGGCCGATATCTCCAACACTTAACTCGCACCAAAACAATCTAGATTGATAAGGAAAAAAACCGTCATCTTGATTTCGGGGTGACTGTCCTTTTAAAGAGGCGTTATTCAAATGTTTCCAGAAAACACAGCCAGCAAACAAAAAGGAGCGTGTAAATGCCCCTCGAGTAGGATCCAATGTCGACTGAAAAAGAGGAGAAATCAATAGAGCAGTGCTGAGCAGTGCTGTGTTAGGTGGGTCAAAGGTCAGGTCCTAAACAAATCCCATCACCAGTGCCCTGCTATACCTCCAAAACCCGCAAGGTCAGCAGTCTCAGGCTTACCTTACATCCCTTAAAGGCTTCCAAACATTTGTCTCTGTAGCTTTTTATAATGGCTTTGATCATATGTTTTATGCATGTACCTGAAGGCACCTTTACCGTATGTGGTTGTGGCTTGAGTACATATCAGGTGTCATAATATGGTTAGTGATTTAGTTCCACATATCTCTGTGTCTCACCGTTCACTCGGATAGCCTTAATTCAGTTAACAGCACTGGGCAGAGCATCTGTAGAGATAACTATCCCACATTTCCCAAATCCTTTAGTTAAATCAAGGGAAGACAATGGCAGTTGATAAGGTTTGATGTTTACTATCCTCTCTTCTGATCACGACCCGGTCGGTTGACTTTCCCCCAAGAGGGCCGGTTGAGGCGAACTTCTTTCATCTGACTTGATGATTATATTGATGAGTTATTTTGATCACAGAAAAGTGCCATTAATTTGTCTCACTGGAACAAATTCTAGCAAACCTTTTCCTTCTATGCAATGAATGCTGGAATAGAAAAGCCATATAATGAAACATGAGGTCTGGGTAAGCAGCTGGACCGGATGTCCAGGTGTGTTTAACTCACTGCCTGAATAGTGAATATCCTTCTTATATGGTTGGAAAGAAAATCTGCAGAACTCTTGGCTCCCTCTGCAACATGTATTAGTCATAAATCTCCATCAATTTTGATAATCGGAGAGGTAGAAAACACCAGAATGACTGAGTGCTAACAACAGAGAAATCAGTAGTTTTTGTGTTTGCTATCCCAAGATGGAGTCCACCCAATAGCTAATTAGCTATTGAAGTGCCTTAAACCTGCATTCTCTCTAGTGTCCACCAGGGGGCGACTCCTCTGGTTGTATAGACGTCTATGAGAAAATGACTCTACTTCTCTCTTGATTTATTACCTCAGTAAACATTGTAAACATGAGTTTATGGTCTCAATCTCTAGTTTCAAGTCTTCTTCAATACAGCATGATGTTCATTTAGTACATTATGGTCCATTTAGAGTCATACAGACCATAAAGCAGGGGATGCTTTAGGGCGGGACTTACTGTGATTGACAGGTCGCTAATTTTTGTCTTGAACTCTTTCACAGTGTGTTTTCAGTTCATGAAAGGTAATTGTGACAATTTAGTTGCCTAGAAATGTTTTATTCAGCATTATAATTAGTTAGTGAGGTCCCTAATTTTGATTAGGGAGAGCGGGCGCTAATGCTGGCAAGTCACTTGTGGTTGCAAAAAACCAAGATGCCGAACTCGATGCTCAATGCGGTAGTCCCCTTAACCAATGGGTGACACCATGGTGACTACGTCCACTTCTTACATTCAGGCTATGACCAGCACCAGCACGTTAGCGATGTCTCTGGATGTTATGTGGTGCAATGTTCTGGAAGGTTTTGGACAGTTTCACACAAACCGTTGAAGGCAGAAAGGCCTGTTTTAGGGTCAGACAGCTCTCTGTCTGCATACATATGTCTGTTAGCTGAACACTGGTCAGACTGTGACCGACGCGTCGCCCATCACCTCCAGGTGTGTTTACGTTGAGTTTCAGCGTGTGACTCTGTGTCAGCCGTGGTGCTGTTCTGTGTCACCGTGTGCTCTCCATGGTTTTGGACGCAAGATGTTCTCTATGTTCACGTGTTCACTGCTTCAGCTGCCGATTCTCACTGGAATATGTCAGTATTGCTAACCAAATGATTTTTATTATAAATGATCATAATTAGTTTACTTGAGGAGATGAATGTGATCATTGGAATTTCAATTACATGAAATGGATGGAATATTCTAATTTGACCTCTGAGCAGTTTTTGGGATTATTTAATACAATTTAATATTTAATTCAATAGAAATCATAACTGTGGTTTACATTAAAGTCTGAAGAGTTTTCAGGTGAAGCTGAAAGGGATTTTATTTTATTGCAAACACAATATTTATTTTACCTGCATATGTAAGATGATGACTACCTCTCTCATAGAACACAATGCAGCAGAAACAGGAATAGAGAAGTCAGATGGTCCTCAGAGACGGTCCTAATTATAGTACACGAGGTCATTGTGTGTGTCGGTGCCATGAGCGTACACATGGTTGAACTCCATCCAGGCTCAGTGGGCAGCCTGTGAGATGATTTGTTGGTGTACGTTGATGTACGTGTTATTAGAATAGAATAGAATAGAATGTATACTATCTTTATCCCTTTAAGGGGGAAATTTGTCTCTGCATTTGACCCATCCCTGTATATAGGGAGCAGTGGGCTGCCAATGACAGGCGCACGGGGAGCCGGGGGTTCAGTGTGTTGCTCGGGGACACTTCAACACGTGACACGTCCCAGTCGGGGATCGAACCGTAGACCTTCCGGTCCCCAGACGAACTCTTAAACCAGTGCGCCACGGTCGCCCCTTTAACGTATTCTTATTAACGTATTCTCAAGCGATGTTCAGTGTACAAACTCTTCTCTCAGGGTCTACATTCCACCGTGTTCTGCTCTGTCAGCTACCAGGTGAGGGTTCATGACATCATTCACATGTCCGGTTATCAGGCACATGACAAGACGTTTATTCTCTTCCCAGAGCGTGTTGGTGGGAGCCGGATGTTGAAACTCTGTTATCGTTGTGTCCACACATGATACACGGAGGAAAGGCCTTGTCTCACACTTACTGTGGGTGGAAATACTGTGTGGTCCATCCAGCGGTACGTGTCGTGACATCAGCAGCTTATGGTGGAGATCGCTCTGGATTCTCTAAGGAGAGCAGGAGATCCTCGTCGCATGGGACTTTCACCCAGGAGACCACTGTTCATGCCTCGTGTGGAAACACTGACTAACCTAACTAAGTAGTTCTCTCGCCTAAACGTCATTGAGAATAACTTTTTTAAAACAACCAAAGTGTGAGCGGTGGAAACGCTGATCACACGTTTGGTGACATGAAACACATCTTTGGTTCAGAAGTCAAAACCACCGGCCGACGCAATACAGGCCATAAACCAGAGCGCCTCCATCATTAATTATAAAGGTGTAGAAGGAATGCACTATGTGCTTTGATGTTCTGTCTCAGACAGAAACAAGGCTGAAGCAGGAATGTTTGTTTTCAGCTGATCTGCTACCGTCATTTCCGGACTATGGAGCGCACCTATATATAGGCCGCACCTGCTCATTTTTAAAAGAAAAAAGAAATTGTACATAAATAAGCCGCACTTGTCTATAAGCCGCAGGTGTCCCCGTTGAAACATGAGATTGTTATGATGTGGTGTGTTCAAGGACCCAAATGCAGACTCAGGACAGCAGAGTTCTATTTCAAACCAAGATGATTTATTTCTCTCAGACGGGGGAAAAAACAGGAAATAGTAAAAGTCAACTAGGAGGCGTCTCCACGCGCTCCGCACAGGTCCAAGCCGGAAAGTGTCTGAATCCTCTGAGCGGCAGACGAAGCCGACAGGGAAACAGTCACGTCAAACACATGAGGCGCGTCCTCGCGCTCCGCTCTGATCCGAGCCGGAACGTGGCTAGTCCGTGGCTGGCAGGCAGGCTGGATCGACTGTGTGATACCCGGCGCTCGACACAGGATCGCCAAGACTTCACAGTTGATCTCCGAGGAACGAACTGGAAGGCTTCTTCGTGCAGGTGAAAACCCGAGGCTCGACACTGGACGGGGTTAAATGTGTTGGCGGCGCAAAGCTAGTTGGCCTATGAAAATCCATCAATTAGCCGCATCGTTGTAAAAGCCGCAGTCTCAAAGCGTGTGAAAAAAAGTAGCGGCTTATGTGCCAGAATTTACGTAATTACATCCTCAAAAATCTGAGCAATGATCTATGCCTATGAAATACCAGAAAGTAGTCAAACTAAGTAGTGCATCGTAATGATATAAAATAACAAAAAGTAGCTATTTCATACTTTAATGATCACGTTATTATTGTATCAGTTGATTGTTTAATTACTCCTCAGTAGCTACTGAGTGGCTCTGGTGGTGAGCTTGTTTTCTAATACTACTTCCAAGCTCAGCAGTGGAATGTCCCGTTTCCCCTGAACGTCCCCACCGCAGCCTGTGCAGCAGTCACGCAGAAGCACAGCATCCGACCAGAGCGTGTCTCTCCCCATTCCTTCTGCTCAGAGGGGACGAGATGAAAGCCAGACGTGCTACATCCCACCTCCTCCCATTTTTATGTTCCCTTTGACGCGCAACACTTCTTCTTCTTCTGCTTCACTGCTGCAAAGTTTGCACAACAAATGCCAAAAAAACATGTGGCCGCCTAATGCAGTCGGTGCTGATAGCTTCTGTCCTGGTTCTGTTCAGCCACAGTGATGTTCAGCCCTCTGCTGGACCTACAGAAGGAAGATTTGTTGGATTAGTGTCTTTACATTTCAGTTTTGAATGAGGTTGATGAAAAAAACCTCCTCACGGCCGACAGGAGGAAGAGTCAAACTTCAGACAGAATCATTAAAAGTCAACAAAAACATCAGAATCAAGATGTCGCGACACCAACTTAAATGCATTCAAATATGAGAACATTCTCTTTATTCTGTCTCCAGCTGGTTGCTCTGGGAGGAGAGGCCGAGCGCCCGCTGTCAAGAGAGCTGGGGTCGCTGCCGTGCACGAGGTGCTTCACTCAGCAGGAATACGTCATCGAAGTGGACCAGGAGCTGGCAAAGGGACAGCCCGTCTTCAACGGTCAGTACACACACACACACACACACACACACACACACACACACACAGTAGTAATCCCCTGCTGTTGGGTGGGGGTTGTTTAAGAGTCCTGCTGATGTGTGAACCATGATGCAGCCTGAAGAGCACTGAGTGAGGAGATGGATTAGACTGGAGGTTGACCTGATTACTACACTTTAGATGTTTCAGTGACACATCACTGTGATTTAGCTACGGAGTGGTCTGGTGAAACTAGGGCCGGTATACCGGTTTCAATTTCCCGTACGATATGAATTTTTCATATACCGTCATACCGGTAATGATGCACAGCCGAAACAACTTCTGTTGCTCTTCAACAGGCAGCAAAATATATTGTTTGCTGCTGGGAGTGCTACGGACTAGGGCTGCACAATTAATCGCGATCACGATTTTGGCTGCCACGATTAAATGAGCATGATCGTCTGCGATATTGACGTTTAAAATGCGTGCTCTGCTACACATCAAATCAAGCGCTTCCTCAACTAACAGTCAGCCGACCACCAGGGGGCGAACGAGATGGGAGGTGTCATGCGCACACCCTGCAGACTCCGCTATTAGTAGAAGAAGAGAGACGGACAACAGAACAGAGAGCAGACGGTCACGGGTGTCGTGTGAAAGCTAAATCAAATATCAGGGGCAGAAGGCGAGGAGCTAGCCCCTCGAAAAGATACGGGAGGTTGTCTACGGGAGGTTGTCTACGGGAGGTTCTCTACGGGAGGTTCTCTACGGGAGGTTGGCTACGGGAGGTTCTCTACGGGAGGTTGGCTACGGGAGGTTGTCTACGGGAGGTTGTCTACGGGAGGTTGTCTACGGGAGGTTGTCTACGGGAGGTTCTCTACGGGAGGTTCTCTAAGGGAGGTTGGCTACGGGAGGTTGGCTACGGGAGGTTGTCTACGGGAGGTTGTCTACGGGAGGTTGTCTACGGGAGGTTCTCTACGGGAGGTTGGCTACGGGAGGTTGTCTACGGGAGGTTGTCTACGGGAGGTTCTCTACGGGAGGTTGGCTACGGGAGGTTGGATACGGGAGGTTGGCTACGGGAGGTTGGCTACGGGAGGTTGGATACGGGAGGTTGGCTACGGGAGGTTGTCTACGGGAGGTTGGCTACGGGAGGTTCTCTACGGGAGGTTGGCTACGGGAGGTTCTCTACGGGAGGTTGGCTACGGGAGGTTGTCTACGGGAGGTTGTCTACGGGAGGTTGTCTACGGGAGGTTGTCTACGGGAGGTTGTCTACGGGAGGTTCTCTACGGGAGGTTGGCTACGGGAGGTTGTCTACGGGAGGTTGTCTACGGGAGGTTGTCTACGGGAGGTTCTCTACGGGAGGTTGGCTACGGGAGGTTGTCTACGGGAGGTTGTCTACGGGAGGTTCTCTACGGGAGGTTGGCTACGGGAGGTTGGATACGGGAGGTTGGCTACGGGAGGTTGGCTACGGGAGGTTGGATACGGGAGGTTGGCTACGGGAGGTTGTCTACGGGAGGTTGGCTACGGGAGGTTCTCTACGGGAGGTTGGCTACGGGAGGTTGGATACGGGAGGTTGGCTACGGGAGGTTGGATACGGGAGGTTGGCTACGGGAGGTTGGATACGGGAGGTTGGCTACGGGAGGTTGGATACGGGAGGTTGGCTACGGGAGGTTGGATACGGGAGGTTGGCTACGGGAGGTTGGCTACGGGAGGTTGGCTACGGGAGGTTGGATACGGGAGGTTGTCTACGGGAGGTTGTCTACGGGAGGTTCTCTACGGGAGGTTGGCTACGGGAGGTTGTCTACGGGAGGTTGTCTACGGGAGGTTGGCTACGGGAGGTTTGTTATAAGATGACATTGTTTTTGGAGAGCGATCGTGTTGCACACCATTCAGCTCCATTCCGCTGCCATTACGGTTTGTGTCGTGGCTTTTTGGACTTGGAGGTGATGCCAGTTTGAACCCCGGGACTCTACTTCCTATGGCGAGATGCTCTGCAGTTTAACAGGAGCCTGTGGTCGTGCAGGGCAGGGCAGCTAACCAGTGTGAGCATGTGACAGTGGATGAATATTAAGCAGGCTTTTGCTGTCTGGAGAAATAAAAGGTCATCTGGTGGACTGGAATCACTTTGTTACTGTTTGTCGATTTTATTCTGAATGAATGCAAAACAAAGAGCTGACCAGCCCAACAGGTGTTTACTGACCACATCAGAGTACTGTGTGTGTGTGTGTGTGTTCAGTGGAGCTGTATGAGCTCTGAGAAGTGTAACAAGGCAACAGTGACTGAAGCTGACGGAGCGGCGAGAGAAGCAAGAGGAGAGACTCGATACTCGTGGTGTGTGTGTGGGGTGGGGGGGGTTGTCAGTGTGTGTAGGTGAAGGGGGCCGTGTTGTTTATTCAGTCAGTGTAACAAATACTAATTTGCTGCTTCATATGCAGCTGGGAAGATGAAGATGAAGTATGTTGTGTGTTGGTTATTTCCTGACTTCCCACACCTCAAACTGTTGTCTCTCATACGTGTGAAGCCACAACAAAACAATCCAAAGGTGTCTTTGTAAATAATGAGTTAGTGTCCCGCGCTACTTCATACATGGTTGGGTTGACACTTTTACACTGACTGAAAACATATGACTTGTGCATCGTGATCAGTTTGCGCTCTCTGTAGCCGGATGTGAAGGAGTCATTGAGCCGCTTGGAGATGATTGGAGGACCGGGTGTCTGCAGCGTTACAGTCTGATGGCTCTGAGCGCTGTTAATTAATTAATTGGAGCAGAGGAAGATTGAATAATTAATGAAAGGATGGAGGGGAGGTGCATCATTATGAACGGGGTGTGAAGGGGTGCAGAGACTCGGTCACACTGATGGAGACGGACGGTGTAGATCAGGGGTGTCAAACTCATCTCCACTCTGGGCCACATCAGCATCACGGTCGCCCTCAAAGGGCCGGTTGTAACTGTAAGACTGTAAAACTAACTTCTCCCTAACATATTGTTAAATAACTCTCTCTGCATTTGATTATTGTTTATTCAAGTGTAAAGATATTGTACATGCAGTTATATAAATGAGAAATGATATTTAAACACATTTCTGTTATTATAACATAAATCATTTTAATTGAGGGTTAAGAAACCCACATTACTCTATCAAAGATCAAACTATTAAAGAAAATAACAAAGACAAATATCAAACACAAGTTATTACATTAACTTTGTTCAAAGCTGTTTGTGTCACCTCTCTGCATCACTAATGTTCCTCCCTGTCGTCGTCCTGTGCATGGCAGCTACATCCAAGAACTGCTCACTGAGAGTCAGGACTGATGAACATGGATAGATGATGTATCCGTGTTGTCTGTGCTTTCATCAACAGATAATGAAGAAGACGAGTACCTGCTCGTCTCTTAGCTAGCTGTGTTGTTAGATTGCTGCTAGTTCATGAACTCGGTCTGCGATGGTGTTTCTTCACAAACTGACATTTGTAAAAGTCTGTATCTGGTCGGAGCTCTGCTCACATACCTTCAGCATGCACTGGGCTGTAGCTTGTGTAAATATATTCTGCTGTGATTGCAGTCTGCCTTTTAATTCTTGGACAATTTGATGTTTTTCTTGGAGGCTAAATTTAGCTCCGTGTTTGGCGTCAAAATGCCGACGTGAATTGTATTCCTTCATCACCGACACTGCCTCATAACACAGAAGACAGACACGTTTTTCTCCTTGAAGCACAAACATGTATTCTCTTTCCCATCTTTCATTACATTTTCTTCCCTCTGCATCAATTTCTCTCTTCGTGGACATTTTGGGATTATTTGTCGATCTTTTTCAATTGTTGGGAAACCTCTTTTCGGGCTGTTGCCTCTCCTGCCCACCTGTTGTGATAGTTTTAATGTTGGTACACAGACAACATGCTATCTCATCATTTCAACTCTCTATCTCATAATTTCGACCATGGGGATACTTTTATTTTCAAGTCTAACTTTTAATTATTTTTCCAAAAAAAAAAATATATATATATATATTTTTGCTGGCGGATTCGCGGGCCACATAAAATAACGTGGCGGCCGGATTCGGCTTCGGATTCGGCCTTGAGTTTGACACCTGTGGTGTAGAGGAAACAGGAGGTAGCATTGAAGGTTATATGTTACAGTCTGTTGTTTTTAAAACTGTCTTCAGGCTTTGTTGATGAAGAGTCCATCCAAAGTCCTCTCTTCATCTATCTCAGTAGTCTTTGAACAACGTGTTGAACTGGATACCATCAGGTTTTATGTCTCCTATCGGATCCATCGAGCTCTCCCTGAGTCAGGCCCGATCCAACCTGCATGATGTCAATGTGAATATAAATCAACTTCTATAGTCGCAGTGAAACGTAGTCTGTAGTCTAACCTAGTATTAGGAGCATTGGGCTGCTGCTATACGGCGCCCAGGGTGCCCTGGTGCCTTGCTCAAGGGCACCTCGGCAATACCCAGGAGGCGAACAGGCACCTCTCCAGCTACTGCTGCCCCGTGATGCACACGAATAACATGGAATTATTATTATTGGGTATGGAACAGGGTTGCCTCCTCACAGTCCATAAGTCGACTAATTGGCTGTCTTTAGTCAAATACTCTGTTTTATTCTTATTGTAGTAAATAAAGAAGTGTTGCTTCTTTGTGGAGGAAACAAATCTGGCCATTAAATCATCTAATCGATTAAATTCCCTGACTGTTAGGTCTCTCTCCTGTGTGTGTGTGTGTGTGTGTGTGTGAGAATCTCACTGGAGTTACGACGTTTTCAGAATACACTTATTTGATTGGCTGAGCAGCATCACGGGATACGATGAACAACACATGTGTTTCTTGGCCGTGAAGGCTAGAACAGCTGTGCCGGTTACAATAGAAGCGCTCCGTTAAAATGTAATAATTCTCTATTATCTATGCGCTTATAGGTCCAGGTCCGGATACAGCGGCGTCTGTTAGTGACCCTGCTCTCGAGCCAGTGTTTGGTTTGTCCGCTCTGGGCTACTGTAGAAGCACTGTAGATATGAAGGGCTCAATCTAAGCAAGTTTGTCTTAAGCTGGTAGTGTGAAGACATTTAAAAGTGGAAGTTTGGCTGAAAAAAAAAATAACTTGTTTTGAAGCAAAAAATATAAATATCCTTATATTTCTATGGTAAGGCACTGAAAACTCATCATTAGTATTCAAATTCAAATATTAAGGCCAAATCTCCAAAACTAAACATCTCACACCAAAACGATCTCAACTGATCAACAGCACTACAGGTAGGAGGAACAGTTAAAGCTCACATTGTCATCGGAATACAGTTCAACACTTCACTGGAAACTGTCTGAAAGCAGCGGTGAGTCAGGTCTGTCTGTGGGAAGGAGCAAAAACAAGTGTGTGTGTGTGTGTGTGTGTGTGCGCTGACTCTGTAAAGAAATACATGTGGTAGTCTGGGTGTGCTTTTCTAGCCATGATTGGGTGTTTGTGTGGGTCCTCTTCCTGTGTGTCATCGTGGGTTGAGATGTGTGTGTACAGTTGAGCTCCAGTGCTGTGTGTGTGTGTGTGTGTGTGTGTGTGTGTCAGACCGAGGTCAGCGGCCATCCTGTACTTCCTGTGGAGCGCAGCAGGGCTGCCTGCTCTGACCTTCCCGTTTTCCCATCCATCCTTCCTATTCATGCGGTTAGTGTGAGCAGCGATGCGGCTGCAGGTCAGCGCTACCACAGACACGGTCGTGGAAAACCCCATCCCATCAACGAGCCAGCAGACACGGAGAGCATTCATCTCCCCCACGTCCTCTCTAAATCCCCCTCTCTTTTCTGTGTTTCCCTCCCTTTCTTTTCCTGTTCCGTACTCTTCTCTTGTCATGCAGGGGATTGCCCTACTTTATTCTAGCCTCATATATCACTGTCTAACCGCGCAGCCGGATTCGGGAAAGGGCGGCCGATATACAGAATCCCCCCCCCTCCCCCTCTATTTGAATCAGTCCCACTCTTCTTTATTCCCCCCCCCCCCCCTGTCAATTGACTGCACAATTGACTGTTTTTCCTCACAGGGGCTTATTAACGTCTTAGCAGTGGGATGTTTGTTGCTGTTATGTTTCCCCTTCTGCACCTGATGTAATGTTGAATTTTGTAGCAGGAAATACTGAATTTGTACCACTCCGAGGTGGTAAATGATTCATTTGATTTTGGATGGATGTCCGTTCTATATCAGCAGCTCTTTCAGATCAAAAATATCTTGATGACCAGTTCGGTGGTGGGTAGGAGGGATAAAAGCCATCATTCATTTTCTGGAAATGCTGTTGATTTATAGGTAATATAACCAGATATGCATAATATCTGATAGACAGGCGCTTCATCACATTGATGCTGTTAATGCAGTGTTGTAAAATAGTCCATCTCATTGCTTTGTGACATTGACGCTAGCTGCCTGAATGATGCTGGCAGCCACAGAAGGAAGAGTGTAAATCTCCTCATGAGACATGCCGTCACATCGCCGCCCTCACTGCCAGCCGGGGGGAAGTTGGAACTGATGTGGATTCGTTGAGGTTCAGAGCACCACCCTGAAGACAAACAGTCAACTTTATTCAAAGAAGTATCACACTTGCACAACCGGACACCCAGTGAGATGAGCTTATTGATCTTTATGACCCTGAGACTATCTGGTCAAAGAACACAGGCCAAGGGCTGTCACAAGCATCCGTGTTCGGCCCTTTGTGTTGGAGTGGTAATATTGTTTCGATTTGATATAAGTGACGTTCTTTCTATTTTTTCTATGCAGATGATACAGTCTTCTATAAATGGTGGAGGTAGTGTTTGTAAACGGAAACACATCCAACATGCTAACGCACATTCGTCGGCATTAACCAAACGAGCTGATTACCAGGATGAAGAAGTGTAGTGACATTAGTATCTAGTTTCACAGCATAAGAGGTGCTTTTCAGTCTTTTAGCTTACTGTGACCTGCTACCTCTTGGAAGGTGTTTGTTCAGTGAATGAAGTATTCATTTCCTTATGATGAAAATAGTTGCCATTGGGCAAAACGTTGCCTCAGCCCCAGCAGGAGGATCGTGTCTGTCTTTGACAGCCGCACTGCTGTCTGTGAAAAATGAATGAAAAGGAACCACTGTACGGAACTCCCACTGAACCCTCAGCGGGTGCTGTAGTCCTTTCCCCAGTAGTGCTCTAAGAACAGCAAAACATTCATTGTATATATGTTAAATGTAAATTTGGTCAATGTTTGGCCTCAAAAGCTGCAGCGAGACCGTTTTTCTCCCATTTTGTACTCATGAAGCTCATAAATGAATAAAAGCTTAAGAGAGCTTTTGGACATTCACTGCATTGCAAAGTACAGTAGATTTGATGAATTGAACATCCATTGGTAATAAACAATGTTACATAATGGAGCCGTAAGTGAAATGGTTTGACTTCATGTTACATTTTGATCCACATCCCAATATCTTTTTGAAGTTCCAACTGACCTTTCCATCGAGTTGATCATGTGATGTTGTTCCGCATCAGGTGCTCCAGGAACAAAGCTCCTTCTGCTGCTGCACGCATTGGGAACGCCTCTGGATCAAAGAGCCGTTAAAGTGACTAGTGCTTGGCACCGCATCATTTGCACTGCATACTAACCGGGAACCGTTTTGTAGTCATTCGTGTGAATCGTGTCATTTGCGCCAGACGTGCCGGAGAGGGGGCGTGGCTTATCGCCCTGGAAGCCGTTCAACTGTGCGCCATTTATTTCTGCCATTACCCATGGAAAAAAGCCCCTCTATTTCTGTTTAGTACGTGTTGTGGAAGTCACAGATATCCCGGGAAACTAAACGCCGTCATGTCTGGTTCATAATATTGTTCAGAGGAGCTCCGTGGATTTCATCGAGCTGTATTCACTGAGTCTAGCAAGCCACACGTCGCTGTTTACTACAGCTGTATGAACACTAAATAAACTGATCTGGCTGTGATTCAACGGCAATAAACCGACAAAAAGTACGTAAAACTACGTAATGATGCCAATTTGTACTCGTCTTCTCAATGGAGCTCTGATGGATCGGTGCTAGGCTATGCTAACATCGTAGCAGCTCCACCAGCACTCAATAACGTCATGTAGACGTAAATACGGCAGCGTCTATTCATTGTTTGTACCGTATGGTTTACACACACACATGTATACACATAGTTTGGTCCGGTCTCTATTGATATGAGGTATCGTAGCGCTCTGGGTGAACACAGACGGCTACAGGATTTATTTCCTGATTCAACAACGGCAGGAAGTCAGTGATGACAGGGGGAGCAACTCAACGCTGATAGGCTATCGCGCCACAGCGTCACGCAATTGTTTTTCAAACACCATCGCAAGTTTGCGTCACTCCAGTCTCATCGCGTCTGTGTACAGAATTTGTATGTAATCTACTCGTGCGAATAATTCGCGCCGCATTTGGTGTGAACACACCATGAACGAAGTAAAGGGACCCGCTGACGGGGAGGCTTCTGCCAGCACCAATCAGCAGCGGCCGTTTATTTCAACACCATTGGTCAGAGAGGAGGGAGGAGGGAACCTTCTGTCACGGCCTATCAGGGGTCTATTCATGGCTCTGTCCCCCCCATCATCATCATCATCCAGATGAAAATGTTATCAAAAATCGATATAAAAAAACATCACAGAAGCTTGTAAATGATTCTATTCTCCCCAGTGAGTGTCTCTTCCCTGTGGTCTCTGAGCCGGACCGCTGCAATGCAGAGGTTGTAAACACAACCTAGCAACCAGGAATTACCCACATCCCAATCCATGAGGAAGGAACACGGCCATATTTGATCTTGTTTTTACGCTCATCACTTCTGCTGTTTCTTAGTTCATTTGCGTGTGATGGGGGGATGGGAGATTGATATCGCAGCTAGAACGTGAAGATTTACGAGGACACGTCTGCCATAACACGATGAAATGACAGAGTCCAGGTCTGAATGAGTGACTGCTCTTCTCTCTGGTTCCTCTGGCTGTGTGAATGAGACGTCAGTCAAGGTCAGAGAGGCAGGTGTGTGTGTGTGTGTGTGTGTGTGGAGGAACTGCAGGAGTGCGTACGTGCGTGCGTGAAGCAGTGTTGGCACTGTTACCATGTAGCCGTTAAGCTAATTGCGCCTGGGAAGATAATGCGTTCGGTCGTGTGTGTGTGCGTCTGTCTGTCCACGGCTAATCTCACATACTGCTAGACCCATAAGCCTGATGGTGCTGACACAGTGCTACGCAACACCAGTCCATTGCTTTTTTCCCGTGACACCTGACCACATCTGTGTCATAATCTTCTCAACAAATACCATGCAATAACTTAAGGACATCACCTTGAGAGTTATGACGCCTTATCGTATAGAAATATGGACACGAGCTTGAACATGTTTAGGTTATCCACTTATCGCACATTATATGAAGATGATCACGGTCATCAGGACTTTGATATTGACCATTGAGTTTACACGATCACATAAAAAGAGCACTGTAGCCAACATGAGGCCAGAATAAAGAGCCGGCTTCTCCCAACCATGAGAGGAACTGCTCATTGTGCAGACATTGCACATTTCTATTAAAGGAGCCAGAGATATGTATTGTTTGGGCTGTGTGATTGCAATATATACATTTTTCATTTAGTGAGGATACTTTGACATTTTCTTCACATTCCAATTCCAACGTCTGAATATACTTGAGGATTAAGAGTTCATCGTCTCTGAAAGGGCGTACTTGCATTATTTTGCCACAATATCATCATATCAGTGGCATAAAATGGTGTTAAACCGACAATAATGCTGTTTACCGTCATCATTTCTGGGAAAACATATCGTCAAACATAATCAGATATTGTGACGGGCCTGAGAGCTTTGATGAAGTGCAGCAAGTAGACCTTTCTTCCTTTAGTTTAAGGGGACAAAACTCTGCATGGGTGTGTCGTGAACACACTCATCAATCCTCCCCATCTGTCCTGCACTTTAGGGAATCTGAAGAAAATACATCTACACAAGTATTCAATGTGGCTGGTATATACTACGTCAGGGGTCTCTAACTGGCGGACCGCGGTCCGGATTCGGACCCAGACGCAGTTGCATCCGGACCCAGGACCTAAAATCGATATTTCGGAATCATACATATTAGGCAGCGAGTTTTTACTTTTAAGCGGCGCGTCTTATACAGCCGTTACGGTACTTGTTCAGCGGTGCAGGAGACACCGACCAATGCGTTGTAAAGCTCAGCCAATCAAATGTGAGTATTCTGACAAGTTTCCTGACTGAGCGAGGTTTTCACACACCGTGACACACGGGGGAGAGACGAGGAAATAGAAACAAGAGCAGAAAAATTGCGCTAATCAGAGAGGTTATCTCACATGACGTTCTCCATAAAGAGAAACATGTTCAGAGAGAATATAATTTATAAGCATGAATGAACAGACTATTCTATGTTAATTCTTCCCACAGGCAGTTAAATCCAGCATGTCTCATATGTTCAGAAACCGTAACTATTGATAAAAGCGGCAAATGAAGCGACACTACCAGACAAAGCACAACTCCTTTGAACAAACGTACCCACTCACATCTAAATGAAGACACAGAAAATAAACATAAGAGCCCAAAATGATCAGAATCCTAATGCATGAATTCACTGTCCCAACAATGATGTTACAGAGAGAATAGAGCTGAAACAAGTGTTAATAACCACAGATAAAGTCCATGCTCACTGAATTTAAAACTGCATTTAAAACTGAATTTGAAACTGCAGGACAATTCAGTGAAATTAATGTTTCTAAAATGAATTATTTTATTTTAAGATGCACATTTTTCAAAAGCTTTCCGTTATGTCAGTTATTCTTTAATCCAGCCCTTATTGTACTTGAAATGAGAAGAACATTTATTTATGTATTTCTATGTATTATTTATAATCCATCCAGTTAAATTTCAAAACTGAGAATAATAATTGTTAAAATATAACTATATAATTGATGTGTACTTTCTTTATTTGATTTGAAAGTTGTTGACTACACAGAGACATTGTTATACTACTAGGCTTCTTCAATATATATATATATATATATATATATATATATATATATATATACAGACGCACCCGCTACAGACACGCGCGCTAGCGCACCCGACACACACACGCGCTAGCGCTAGCGCACCCGACACACACACGCGCTAGCGCTAGCGCACCCGACACACACACACACAGCTGTTTACAGCCGTACACCACACAGTTGGATTATGGATGTAATGAATGTTGGCTGCCAGGCCGACCCCCCCAGAGATGGGACCACGCCTCGCTGCTCTGGACACCGGGACAAAACATTTGGGTATTTGATGCTTGAAGCCTCCATCAGCAAGAGTCACGTGTCAAAGCATCACATCAAATCAAGGCGAGGCGTTTGCTTTGTCTTTTCGCGTGGATTAGATATCCCTCGTGTTATTTTTGGGCAGGTTAGAAGCAGTGGATGTGACACAGCATAACTATGACAGTGACAAACCCCCCGGGCGGCAGCTGGTATTGAATTACCAACATGTAGGGCAGATGCCATGTCGAGCAAAATGATGGAGGTGAGAAGAAGGTTTTAACCTGAAGTGTGGAAGAGAAGCCGGTCCCACTTGTGTTCTAGTTGGGTACATTAGGATGTGTGAGTGAAGACGAGGGGGAAGTGTCCACATCGGTCTCAAACTGTGAGCCCACGTCAGAACAAATGGGCCCACTCGTTTCATCCACATTGATTTACATTCTGTAATTCATTGGATGCCTTTTTTCCCGCTGAACATTTCATGACATCATCATAATTGGCACGTCGTGTTTCAGGCTTGAACGTGAAAGGAGACCCGGTCCATTCAGCTGCTGGACGCACAGAAGCTAAACTCTTCCGACAACACCAGAACAGCAAACTCGACAAAGAAGCAGTGAGGACAAGGAGCTCTGCCTGGCGTCCCTGCTTGCTATAGCACCGGTTTTCAATTTCAGACCTCCACTTTCACAGATGAAGTGCAGTGGTGCCACTCAGCCTCAGAAACAGTAGTCTGCTGTCTGCTGTGGCTCCGGAGGAGCTGTGTCAAGTCTGGGGAAATAATAAAGCTATTTCCCCCCAATAGTGACCCTGGGAACATGTTTCCTTGTTTAAGTCTGATTTCAAGACACCGACTGTAACAGATGATGGCAGCTTGCATACAGACGTACTGCAGTGGTGTTCTAAACTGCTCAAAGTGTAACTGCACGTCTCTCCATCAGGCTCAGCGAAGGGTTAAAGCAGGAGAACTGGAGGGACCATAATGAGGGAAAAGCCACATGATTATGTGGTGTGAATCAACAGTCAGCCACATACTGACACACACACACACACACACACACAAGCTGGGAGTGTGTTTTGGTGGAGAGCGTATGGAAGCTGTCGTCCCAGATTAAATAACCCCGCCCACCAACGACCCAGCATGCACTTAGGATTCTGGAGAAATGATGGTTTGACTGGAGGTCACTGGAGGATTTCAGCAGACCGATGATGTTCTTGTGTCTGGAACAGTGAAGTGTGTAGATGTGTTTGACCACCAGAGAGCACAGACAGGTTTATAGTCACGCAGTAAAATGTTCCTCTCACAACATTTCCGTATGTTTATTCATGTTAAAAGAAATGCACAATATAAACGGATTATATATCTTAATCAGACCTTTTACATTGTTAAATGTCCTTATCCCTTTGGGCTGTCAGTAGAACTTCAATGTGGCTTCAAGAGCGTAATGATATATTATATTCAGTAGAGCTGCGCGATATGAGGAAAATACACGATAACTTTGTTCAATATTGCAATATTATTACCTGCGAGTGCTAGAATTAGGGCTGCCTATAAGTCGACTAATCAGACGTTCGGTCTTTAGTCGATGAGTCATCTTTTCATGCTGAGTGACGTATGAACCTATGAGCCTTATGAGCACATCTGTGGTAAACACAAGATTTAAAGTGGAGTGTGATTCTATCTGTTGACGAAAGCAACTACTGGATTCGTCGACTACGATCTCTTTGGTTGAGGACAGCCTTTCAGCAAAAACACCGCAAATTGCTTGTTGAATTAAAAAATGAAAAGAAATGATTTCCAACATGCTTTTAATAAAGAACACTGAACTGAAGTTAAAAGGCATCAACACAAAGTGTTTTGAGACGTGTTAGTGAGCAACTTCATACCTTGATGGCGATAAAAAAACACATTGTGCAGAGCTACTATTTAGCAATGTTTCAACATGAATACTTTCACAGTTATTGTAATTTTGTAGACTTAAAAGATGAGTGTGAAAGCTCCAGAACAACTATATGACATTTTACAAATTGGAGTGAGGATATTACTTCCTGTATTCATACCTCTGATTGATGCCAGCATTATTCCAACGCACCTGTGAACATTACATAATCATATCCAGTGTATAACATCTGACTGTATTTGTGTGTGTGCTGACGTGTTTTAATTTAGGACAATGACTAGGATGATGGCAGCAGAGCCCTAACAGAACGTGACAGGCCCTGCTGACAATATTACACGCACACACACACACACCTGTTCTCCTGGGTTTACAAGGGAGCGCACACATGCATTAGGGAGGGTGAGCGGTACTATGAGGCCGCGGGCCAGACGGCCGCCATCAGTGACGGCACAGAGACAGATAGACCTGTAAACACACGGAGGTCCCGTCACAGAGGACTGATGGAGTCCGTCTCCGTCTGCTCCCCTCTCCAACACCACACGAAGTCATCCCCTCACTGATGCTGACGTGGAAGCCGACACCTTTTATCATGAGTCCACCAGGGGGCGACTCCTCTGGTTGTATAGAAGTCTATGAGAAAATGACTCTACTTCTCTCTTGATTTATTACCTCAGTAAACATTGTAAACATGAGTTTATGGTCTCAATCTCCAGTTTCAAGTCTTCTTCAATACAGCATGATGTTCATTTAGTACATTATGGTCCATTTAGAGTCACACAGACCATAAAGCAGGGGATGCTTTAGGGCGGGGCTTACTGTGAGTGGCAGGCGTGTACTGCATCTATACTTCACTCCTCCACATTCCAAAGCTAAAAACCCTTGAGGAAAACTGTTGTGTGTGTGTGTATATATATATTGATGGAACTTTCCACCCCACAATCAGCAGCTTCACCATTGTCTCTGAACAGATGTGTCTGTGTAGGCGAGTCTACACACACAGTGCTGTCTGCTGCCGGTTCTGGCTGTAACAGCAATATCACTACAAATATTGCATCAGATATTTTTTTTAATCTTTATTTTGCGGTGCACTTTGAGCTGTTTGCTCGTCCTACTTTTATATGTTAGCCAAGAAATGGTTGGAAATTCCTCAAAATAATTGACAATGGCAACTGCCCAGCCTTGCCTTTTCCCCACTGGACAACAAAGCTACCAACACCCACTAACATCTGGCTTTTGTCCTCATTGGTAAACATTACAATCAGCATTCATCCCCGGGACAAATCCCTCCGCAGTAGTTGTAGTATTTATCGGCTCCAGCTCCGATTTGCAGTGATAGAAACATGACAGATGAGTGGACACACTCAATGACAGCACAACTTCTGGCATCATTGTCATCAACTCATTGTCATCTCATCTCGCAAAGCAGCGCCTGGACATCATAAATGATTGCCACTGAGTTTAAAGAGAGGTTAAATAAGGAACGGGTAATATTTTCACAGGCCTCCGTGCTGCTTTCTATTGTTTACAAACCCTGTTTTGTGACACTTTTGCGACATTGAACGCAACACACCCAAAAAAACAAACAGAAAGAAACACTCATCTACCGGCACTGAGAGAGGATTCTATTGCCTATTTTTAATTGGATTTCTGGTGTTTGAAGAACCTGCATGAAGGCAGTCATTATGGTGTAAAAGGGGCATAACAGTGCACAGCTAGGCTGTATCATGAGGACAAAACACATACAAAGAATGGTTGCAGATAGATTGGGATTGGCTGTTAGTACTTCTGGCAGGATGAAAAATGTATGTATGAATCCTGCATTGTGTGAAGTTCACTGTCTGCCTAAAGAATGATCTGACTCTCTTGTTGTGGTCTAAGATCTTTATCCAACAGCGCAGTCAGGCAGAGCTGTTTTGAATGCCATAACTGCCGTGGGGCATCACCCTAAATTTCAGGTGTCGGGAATGCGATGTAGCAGAACTGTAAACACCAGTGGGTCGTGATGGAGAGTGTTGGCGGAGTCAGCGAAGCGCTGAGGAGTGTGTTTTCCTCAGTGTCAGCGTATTCTACGCAGAAGGCTTTACGAGGAACGGCCTCCATGTCCCCTTGCTAAAAGACTAGACTTAAGGATGGGACACACAAGCAGCCATTTACACCGGCAGAGCATTTTGCAGTTTATTGTGCTCGTCTTTGTAGGTTACTTTTTCTTCACAGAAAATAATGGAAGCTCATCCAACGCTGTTTGAGAACTACAGTCAATCATAGGGCTGGGCGGTATCACGGTATTTTTTAAGACTCTACCGGTTCCACGGTATATCAGGGTATTGTTTTCCGCCTTAATGCAGTGGCGGGCCGTGCATTTTATACCTGGGCCTTCACTGCTGTCATGCAGCTGAATTACCACTTTATAGCCACATTATGGCGCCACAGCTTCTATTCGTTTTTATGTACGAGTCGTTTGAATAATGCTCGAGCATTTAGAAAATACAAAAGCCTAAATTCAGGAAAATATAATGTTCTCAGCTGGTCTGGCTGTGGGATCCACCATCATTCCTTAATGACGAGCCGCGACCCAAAGAGATTATCATAGGATTTTACTTTCACAACTTGAACATTGAACGTACTGCTCTGCAGAGTCGTTCCTCCTCTCAGCACCCTCTATCATGGTGCAGCTCAACTCAGTCAGAATGCATTTTGATTGGCTGAGCTGCATCACGTGATGTGATTCACTACCCATCAGCCTCTGCTGGCTGTTAAGTTTCGTTTCACGATAGTCACGTGCTCGCCCACTGACCAATCACAGCACACTCTGCACCTCGCGACAGAGCCTGTACATGGACACTGAGCGGCCCCACTGGCTTCATGCATTAATTAATTAACGCCGTAAACTAACACAAGAACGGCCGGTCAACCGGCGGTGAACAGCTGTTTGTGTGGCGTGTCTTCCGTCACTTCCTCTTTCCTTCACCTCCGATTTGCGTGCTTTACCCAGCATGCAGTTTGGTGGAGAAATTTTATAAATGTACAATTATTAGTGCTACAAATTGTTTATCTGTCACAAACTGTTGTGTCGTGGTGTTTTGCCCTGTTAAAGAGCATTAGTTGTGGGTTGTTAATTGTTGTTATAATAATTGGTGTTATAAAGTAAACCATGAGTAGGGGTCCCTCTCAATACAGGTAAGACAACTAGCTCCGTCCGTAGCACTCCTAGCGGCGAACAATATATTTTGCTGCCTGTTGAAGAGCAACAGAAGTTGTTTCGGCTGTGCACCGGTATGACGGTATATGAAAAATTCATATCGTACGGGAAATTGAAACCGGTATACCGGTTGAACCGGTATACCGCCCAGCCCTACAACAAAGTGTGTTATCATAAGTATGCAGACGACACACAAATCTACATACTATATCACCAGGGGACTATAATCCCATAATGGTGGGGCTGGGTAACTGCATTGAACAAATCAACAACTGGATGTGCCAGAATGTTCTTCAAAGATTAAACAGAAGTAATTGTTTATGGTACCAAGGACAAACGATTGAAAGTCACTGCTCAGCTTCAATCACTGATGTTAAAACCCACAAACCAAGCCAGAAATCTAGGTGTAGTTATGGATTCAGACCTCAACCTGAACAGCCTCATCAAGACAATTACAAAATCAGCCTCCTATCACCTGAAGAATACATCAAGGATTAGAGGATTTATGTCTCAACAGGTAAAAACGTGTCCATGCATTTATCTTCAGCAGACTGGACTACTGTAACGGTGTGTTTACAGGTCTCTGTAACAAGTCAGTCAGAAGGCTGCAGCTCGAGTCCTCACTAAGACCAGGAGGGTGGATCACATCACTCCAGTTCTGAGGTCTTTGCACTGGCTTCCTGTCCAACAAAGAATTGACTTTAAAATCCTGCTGTTGGTTTACAAAGCACTGAATGGTTTAGGGCCAAAATACATCTCTGATCTGCTGCTACCTTATGAACCATCCCGAGCCCTCAGGTCATCTGGGACCGGTCTACTTTCTGTTCCCAGAGTCAGAACTAAACATGGAGAAGCAGCGTTCAGTTTTTCTGCTCCACATATCTGGAACAAAGTCCCAGAAAGCTGCAGGTCTGCTGAGACCCTCAGCTCATTTAAGATCAGGACTGAAGACCTTTCTGTTTGCTGCTGCCTTTAATTGAACCACATTCAATTAATATATTAATCAATTTCCTGCATTTTACTTTACTACTGTATTTATTTCTTACAGTGCTTTCGATTGTTTCAATGAATGTTCTTCATTGTTTTTACATCTCCTTTTCTTTTGCCTTATGTTTTGATGCTTTTAATGGTTTTATGTGAAGCACTTTGAATTACCTTGTTGTTGAAATGTGCTATACAAATATAACATACAAAAAAAATGTTGTGGATATCTACGAATATTAGGTATTGCGTAGGTATTGCTACGAATGCTGGATGAGACCAACCTGCGTGGTAACGTAGCAATTTACCTTTTCCCAATATATATAGGGAGAGATTCACCTGGAGACCCACTGCCAGTTTTATTGCATAATATTACATCATTGGACTATAATTATTGATGCATTAATGCATCTGTCGCTTTAATGTTGCAGCTGGTAAGGGTGGGGCTCATCTTAATTTATGGATATATATTTTACGTACTGCTGTGTTGCCTTTGCATGTTCCCCTGGGGACCAATAAAGCATTATTATCTAGATATTTTTAGTCAGCACCAAAGTGATGGACCGAGCAACATTGCCATCCCAAGAGCAACAACGCTAGTGTGGCTAAAAACTGATGACCAGTAACCCTATGTGGCAACGGATTCTGCATATGCTGTACTGCCGTTTATTAATTCAGAAAACACGCCAGTCAAGTCGTCAGTCTATTCAGTGTTCTGAAGCTCTACTTAAATCCTTTTATTCCTCTCATCGTGTGTTTAAGCTGTCGGGAAATCCATCTTTTCTGCAAACAGCAGATGAACAGCATCCCCCCTTCATACGAACAGTGAAGGAACACACACAACCCTGAGCTCTACCACTCATACGTGCACACACACACACAAGCACACAGTCACTCACTCACACACACACACACACACACACACAAGCACACACTCACTCACACACACAGTCACTCACTCACTCCCACACACACACACACACACACACACTCATTAGTCAGATGTGAGGTCAGGCATGCAGCCATCATTCATTTAACAGAAAATGGCTGGGAGACTGAGATGGAGAGGGGAGATGGGAGGGGAGCGGGGAAAAGACAAATGGGAGGACAGGATTTCGTGGAACATGAACAACCACAACTGGAAGAGCAGCCGTGGGAGTACACACACACGGCGCACACATTCCAGCCATATCTGCGGAGCTGAGAGTGGCACTGCCTGGCTTTTGTCAGTTCAACATACAGACGTTATAATGAGAGCCAGACCCGGAATTTCACACACACACACACACACACACAAATACAGTACATAAACACAAGTTTAGGAGAAAGTGGGTCTCTCTGTCTACACTGTGTGGTTAGTCTGTGGTCCATCGCTGTCTCTAGCTGGCTTTTCACTGTTTTAATGTAAGTTTTGATGAATAGAATGAAATTCAGAGTGAAAAATAAAATGATGTTTCCTCAACATGCATTTATCATTGAGGACATCTTATTAAACTGTACGATAAGTGAATCATGTACAAATGATGACGCTCATGTGGATATATTGTACGATAACTCGATAGCGTATAAGTTATGTAAGTCAATATATTGTATGAATATAAATGCAAGTGATAAAGTTAGCCAACACACAGGTAGAGTGTGTTCCAAACCAGCCGATGAAAGGAGCGACTACTCGTTGGCTGGTTGAAGAGGACAACAGGCGAGTGCTGATGTGGCGATGAGGAGCTACCAGCAGAAAGCAAACGATCATGCTGGCCCAAACACTTGTGCAGTGACTGATGTGTGACAGTAGATGTGAGCAAGGGGGATTCTTTTGTCCAGGAGAATGGTGACATGTTGATATAGTCCGTGCCTGCCTGCCTGCCTGCAGTAAAAGGCCGAATCCATCTTTACTAGGGCTGAATACAAACGGTCAAAAGAGTTTCTGTGTAAGAGGACATGCTGGCATGTCTGGTTGACTCATTTGTAACCCACCCCTTCAATCCATGTCAAAGTACAACAGCCAATGACATCTAACGTCTCCAATCAACAAGCAACACTGTCAGTGCAGTATGTTGATATCTATTCATAACAGAGAGGCTCTTCATGTCTAGCTACAGACGGGTAGAATCTGCAGGAAGTCTTTGATCTTATTATTTTGATGCCTGTAAACTCTGCTCTCATCAGCATGAACTCTGTGATGAAGCAGAGAGCAGCTGGGGAACAGTGGAGCACTTAGCAGCGATGGACATTTCCCTCAGTGGTTGACAGAAGTGGACATTTCACAGCGTACGGTTTATGTCCAAAGTTAATGCTGCGTGTACCACGATCCTCCCTTAGTCTGAACCCTGACCCCTGCCATGGTCTCTCCTCTCACAGAGCCCTGCTGTAGTAACCAAGCAGATACCGTAGAAAGTGACAATAAGGTTTTTTTTAAATATCTTGAAGAATCTTACAACATGGTCGCCTTTTGAAATCGGGTTACATTACATTACAGTCATTTAGCAGACGCTTTTATCCAAAGCGACTTACAATTCAGTCTATCACATTTCTACACCGTAGGCTCAACTACGGGAGACATTTTGGGGTGAAGTGTCTTGCTCAAGGACACATCGACATGTGAGCCGGAGATCGAACCACCGACCCTCTGATTGAAGGACGGCCCTGCTATCCACGTCGCCCCAACTGTGAAACAAATGCTGATGTTGCGCTAACAGACTCCCATTAACAGTTCTACCCAGTCGGCAGAAAGAATTTTGGTATTGTACGTGACCGCAGACTATGTTCACGGTTTCATATTTCTTATCACGCCAGCAGACCAAATGTCACGTGGTTCTACTTGGTGAAGGTTAGAAAAGCTTCATGGTTTGTAGTAAAATAATGAGGTAATAACGTAACGTAACGAGAGCCAAAACATAACGACTGCCTTTGGTGGACTTCCTTCCGTAATGTTACCGAGCAACGTTACCTAAAGTCAACATTTACTTTAGTATCACACGGGACATGAACCGGGCTCTCCCAAACACCTGCCCACCTCTACTGGACTTCTTGTCCTCGTTACTTTACCTCGTAGCTTCCAGTAACGGGAGCTCTTTGCGTCTCCTGCTCTGACCGAACGCACCGTCCATCAACGTCCAACGTGTCCTACAATGCCCACGTGTTCCTCCGGCCACTGGGCTGATCCTCTCAGGTCACAACATTCCAGTGTTGTTCTTCCATTCTGTTCCGCTGCCCCATGTGATGAAGAAATCACACGATGCAGCTTTAATGACTGGATATGTTAAGTAAATGTTACTCAGTCCATTGTTAGTGTTTAATCTATTGGCCCTGAGGTAAATGAGAGCGATGATCATGAAATGGACTTCAGTTCCTATCACCCATCTTAAACTGGCCTCAGAGCTCTGGCTCAGGTAACGCTGTATCACCGGATGACTCCTGAGGCCTCGGCCCCCTCCGGCACAGCAATCCATTTCCTCCAGAAACCAGACTCGTGTCATTTACTCCTCCGGGGTCGGACTCTGTGCACGAACACACGGGCCGACGTACCGTTTGATACCGGAGCGCTTAAACGTCTCTGGGTGTCTGCCTCAAAGGTTTCCCACGAGCGTTTTCCCTCCGGCGTATCTGCTGTGCACCAGAGGAAACCGCAGTGGAGGAGAGGATGTGTGTGCCTTGAGCTTTAAATGCCTGAACTGGATAAAATGGTTTATTTCACGTTAAAAACTCATTTTTAGTCGACAGATCTTCATGCAGGAGGTGCTTGTGGGGGAGCAGAAGGAGGGAGCGGACATGTGAATGGCTTCATTAACACGGAAGAGATGGGTTCATTAACACCCAGCGAGCCCTGCTGAAAAGGAGCGCCCACTAGACTGGGCAGGAACACTGTGTGTGTGTGTGTGTGTGTGTGTGTGTGTGTGTGTGTGTGTGTGTGTGTGTGTGTGTGTGTGTGTGTGTGTGTGTGTGTGTGTGTGTGTGTGTGTGTGTGTGTGTGTGTGTGTGTGTGTGTGTGTGTGTGTGTGTGTGTGTGTGTGTGTGTGTGTGTGTGTGTGTGTGTGTGTGTGTGTGTGTGTGTGTGGGGGGGCAGGTGCAGTAGGTGATAATTGGTAGTTGTCTCATGCTTGCTCAGGCACGGATCTAAAAGTGGAGCTCTTCACTGTCTCATTGGCTTTGAGATCCCACATTCCCCTGTGTGTGTGTGTGTGTGTGTCTCTCTCTCTGACGGGGCTCGACACACTGAGGAGCACTGGCTGCTGTATGTGGCGTTGTCACAAAGCCAGACTTTCTTGGCAGAAAGGGTTCACTGTTTCCACTGCATGTCACATGTGAGGAGGAGATGCTGTTCATGTGTTTGTTTAAAGAAGCTCCATGTCCAGAAGCGTTGCTGTTCCATTCTACTGCAGGTCTTTGGGTTTCAGACTGCTGGTCGCACGTTCGACGTCACCGTGGACTCTGACAGGTTGTGATGGATATTTTTTATTTTTTTTATAAATTTTTTTTTATAAATTTTTTGTTGAAAGACACGAGACAATATTAAGGCAAGGCAAGGCAAGGCAAGTTTATTTGTATAGCACATTTCAACAACAAGGTAATTCAAAGTGCTTCACATAAAACCATTAAAAGCATCAAAACACAAGGCAAAAGAAAAGGAGATTTAAAAACAATTAAAGAAACAGTGTAAGAAATAAAATGCAGTAGTAAAATGCAGAAATGCAGGAAATTGATTAATATATTAATTGAACGTGGTTCAATTAAAGGCAGCAGCAAACAGAAAGGTCTTCAATCTTGATTTAAATGAGCTGAGGGTCTCAGCAGACCTGCAGCTTTCTGGGACTTTGTTCCAGATATGTGGAGCAGAAAAACTGAACGCTGCTTCTCCATGTTTAGTTCTGACTCTGGGAACAGAAAGCAGACCGGTCCCAGATGACCTGAGGGGTCGGGATGGTTCATAAGGTAGCAGCAGATCAGAGATGTATTTTGGCCCAAAACCATTCAGTGCTTTGTAAACCAACAGCAGGATTTTAAAGTCAATTCTTTGTTGGACAGGAAGCCAGTGCAAAGACCTCAGAACTGGAGTGATGTGGTCCACCCTCCTGGTCTTAGTGAGGACTCGAGCTGCAGCGTTCTGAATCAGCTGCAGCTTTAAGACAATACATAGACATAACAACAAGAGGATGACAAGAACAGTGGGATAAAAGCCAGAAAATATCATATAGTCAGTGTGTGTGTGCGTGTGTGTGTGTGTGAGAGAATGTCCTTGAGCCTTTTGAGATGGAGGGAAAAATATATAAAAATAATAATAATAATTTTAAAAAAAACAATAAAAAAAAACACAACAAACCAAAAAAAAATATGAAAAAATGAAAAACAGGTAAGTATGTGTGCATATGGATGTTCATGTATGCATGTACGTGGGTTTCAATTGGTTGTCCGGCAAGAAAAACAAAACAGAAATCAATAATAGTAAAAAATACACACAAAAAAAAATATATATATATATACACCGGTATATATACTATACATATTTCAATATTAATAGAATGGGTGGTGTCACGTTTGCAGAAACATAGTGAGGGATGACCAGGTGGAATGGTGTTCTGTTGTATTGTATATGATGGATGAGGTTATATTTTCCATTGAAATATATTCTATCATTAAGTTTCTCCAGTGTGTGATGTGTGTATTATTCCTTGGATTTCCAGTTCATGAGGATAGTTTTCTTGGCGATAGTTCGGGCCACAAGGAGTAATTTGCGGTTTGTTTTACTCAGATGTATTGTTGAGATGTCTCCTAGTAAGCACAGTGAAGGGGATAAAGGGACGAGGCAGCCCAGGAAGACAGACAGTGACTCACTTATCCCAAAAGTGATGAACTGGTGTGCAGTGCCAGGTGGCGTGAACATAGCTATCCGGGCTGTTTTGAGTGCAATGTGGACAGATATCTGACGTGAATCCCATTTGAAACATTTTTTGCCCGGTGTAATGAATTCTGTGAAGTATTTTATACTGTATTAGTTGTAAATTGGCATTTTTAGTCATGAAGTAGATGTTACTGCAGATTTGGTTCCAGAAATCAGCATCAGGAGTGATGGATAGGTCTGATTCCCATTTTCTTGATGGTATGGATGATGTTTTGTCAGACTGTGATATTACTCTACATATTTTTGAGATTAACTTTTTTGAAGAGGGGATATTAATTAATTCTGAGGTTGAGGGGGGTCAGTTCTAGGTTAGTGGCCTTAATGTTAAGTTTGGATTGAACGGATGATTTGAGTTGCAGATATTCCAAAAATTGATTGCTCCTGATGCCGTACTTCTGAACCAAGTGAGGGAATGAAACCATGGTGTTATTATTGAAGATGTGTTTCAGATGAGTGATGCCTTTAGCGGACCATGTGTGGAGATTTAGAGGTATCTTGTGACTTAGAAAATCAGGATTGTTCCATATGGGAGTAAAATTTGAAGGTGCAAAAGTAATGTTAGTGATTTTGTGGAATTTCCACCAGGCTGTCAGAGTTTCTGCTATTGTTAGTATATTGAAACAAGGATGGTGTTTGATAGATTGGCTTAAAAATGGTAGGTCAGAAATCTGAATGTCCTTACAAACTGTCTGTTCTATATCTAACCATGTGTTGTCTGATTGGCTGGGGTGGATCCATTTAAGAATGTACTGAAGTTTATTTGCTAGAGAGTAGTGAAAAAAATGTGGAGCTTCAAGTCCTCCTTGTGTTTTTGGTTTTTGTAGAGTGGCCAGTTTAATTCTTGGTGTTTTATTTTTCCAGTAGAATTGAGTAACGATTGAGTCAAGCGACTTGAACCAGGAGTGGGTGGGTTGAGATGGTATCATTGTGAATAGGTCATTTATTTTAGGAAGTATTGTCATTTTAACTGTAGCTATTCTGCCCATGAGTGATAATGGTAGGATTCATCCAGCGGAGGAGGTCGTCATTTATTGTTTTAAGTAATGGAGTGAAGTTGAGTGTGAACAGCTCTGACAGCCTGGGGGAAATATGTATTCCCAAATACGTGATGGCACCTGTGCAGAAAGGGATAGGTGGTGTATGGGCTGCCCCATCCCAACTGTTACTATCTAATGGAAGGATGGATGATTTACTCCAGTTAATGGAGTAGTCGGAGATATTAGAGAATGATTCCATGACTTTAATAGTTTCCTGTAGTGATGAGTAGGGGTTTTGTAGGAAGAGCAATATATCATCTGCATAGAGACTGATCTTGTGATGGGTGTTGAGTGTTTGAATTCCTTTTATGTAGATGTTCTGACGAATAGCTGCAGCTAACGGTTCAATGAAAATGGTGAAAAGTGAGGGAGAGAGTGGGCATCCTTGCCTAGTCCCCCCCTGTGCAGTGTGAAGCTTTGTGAGGTTTGTCCATTAGTGATGACAGTGGCTGACGGTGAAGTATATAGAATTTTAACCCAGTTAATAAATGATTCCCCAAAGCCAAATCTTTGTAATGTGCTTGTGAGAAATGTCCAGTTTACTCTGGCGAAGGCTTTTTCTGCATCCAAGGAGGCTATGATGGTACCGGCTGGTTGTAATGATGAGTAATTGATTCAATGAAACAGTCTGCGTGTGTTAGTGGATGAACGTCTACCTTTGATAAAGCCGGTTTGATCTGGATGAATTATGGATGGAGTGACTTTGTCTAATCTATGAGTTAATGCCTTAGTGATGATTTTAATATCTACATTGAGAAGAGAAATGGGACGGTAACTAGAAGGAAGAGTTGGATCTTTGTTTGGTTTGAGGAGGAGTGATATACTGGCTGTGTTCATGTTGGCTGCAAATTGCAAATTTTGTTTTATTTCAGTTATCATTTTGTTAAAGAGTGGAGCTAGAATGAACCAGAAGTGTTTATAGAACTCAGCTGGGAAGCCATCGGGACCTGGTGCTTTGTTATTGGGCATAAGATTGAGGGCAGTAAAAAGTTCGTCCTGTGTTAATGGTGAGTCAAGTATGTTGATTTGTTCTTTGTTAAGCTGTGGTAAATCAATGCTGTTGAGAAATGAATATATGTCTTCTTGATTTGGGTTATTTTTAGATGAATATAGATTGGCATAAAAACTTCTGAAGATTTTATTTATTTCATCGGGTGAATTTGTGGGCTTCCCTGCAGAGTCCTTGATGATTGAGATTGTTTTTTCTTTATTTCGTTTAATTTGATTTGCCAGATATTTACCGGATTTATTGCTATGGTGAAAATGTTCTTGTCTAAGTCTGTGTATGAGGAATTGAGTTTTATTATTTATAATTTCATTTATTTGGAATTTGTACTTTCTTAATTCGTTCTGGGTTTCCGTTGTTGGGTTACTTGCATTAATGGTTTCGAGTCGGTTGATTTGTTGTTCCAGTTCAGCTTCTTGTTGTTTTTCTTTCTTTCTTTTTTTGTGAACAGAGAATGAGATGATTATTCCTCTAAAAACTGCTTTCCATGTTTCCCACAGAAGGGTTGGTGATGACTCTGGGGAATCATTTATTTCTAAGAAGGACGCCCACTCTTTTTTAATAAGACTATCAAACTGAGGGTCTTTGAGAAGAGATGTAGTGAAGCACCATCTAGTGATAGGTTTATGTAGGGTAACTCTGTTCCAAATAAATGTTATGGGAGCATGGTTCGCTAATAATGATACGATGGATCTTCGAGTCTGAAATATTAGATATGATTGAATTGCTGTTGAGGAAGAAGTCAATGCGTGAGTATGAGTGGTGAACTGGTGAGAAGAATGAGTATTCTCTTGAGTTTGGGTGCTGTAATCGCCAAATATCGCCAAGACCAAAATCACTCATGAACTGTTTTATCATGTCTGTGGATTGCCAGGTACGCTTATTATTTGGATTTTTAGATCTGTCCACTGATGGGTCGATAACTGTGTTGTGTGATGGATATTTTTGACTTTGTATGACTCAGCAACAGCTGTGAACAGAGTCATGATGTTTTGGGGAAGCCTGCATGGACATCCATCTCACTCTGATATCACAGGAACTCAAACGTCCACCTGCACTAAAGGAGACACTGATGACCTCACGGAACACATTTTAACCTGGAAGTATGACATCACATAAACGTCTAATAGGATGAAGTGATGACATTTTGGACAGATATGGATGTAAACTGTAACATGACTGGTTGGAGGATGAATACAACCGCATGCGGTAATTCTAGTTTATCGATAAAATAAATACTCAATTAACTTATTAAAACATCTGACTTGATCAAATAGAAAGAACTGTTGGTTGCTCCCTGGTTTCATTGTAATTCATCTGAAAGAGCACTGATATGAAAAGACAACACGGTTCAGATACAAGATGCAAAGCAACACTTTTCTATCGACACTGAGACGTACTGCAACACAAGCACTTCAACTCTAGAGCCACCGAGCTCATTTAAAACCAGAATCTTATGCAGATGGTGTTATTCTAGTACGGACATATTTCAGTCGGTACCAAGGAGTATTGAGGTTTGATACTGTGCCTTAATTCATTTTGATTGAGCCCGGCAGCCTGTGATTGGCCAGCGTAGTGTAAATGAAATCTGTATGTGTGAGCTTCAGGTATGCCGGCTGAGAAAGCAAAAAGGTGCACTAGCTTTGCTCTAAATGAGGAACAACAATAAAATACAGTTTTGAATATCATTAGAAATCTGGGACATTTCTGTCAGTACTGACTGCAGTCTGCTGTCTGCAGATCTTTCAAAGTGAATGTTAGTTAATGGACGATGATACCCGGACGATGAAATGTCTGAACCCATTGCGGCATGCAATGGGTCGCCGTCCCCAGCAGCTCCTCTGTGTTCGTTCCTCCTCCGCACTCCAGCTTATCAGCAAGGAGTGAGCGGGTGGATCAGCCTCAACATGGCGGCGCATGCTCCTCTAAGCCACCCGGCGTGTGTGTGTGTGTGTGTGTGTGGTGTGATTAGAGGCAGGTCAATGCAGGGATTGATCAGAGCCTTGACAAACATAACACTCAGGATTGATAATGAGTGGATGTAAACGGCTCGGTCTTGAGATTGCAGCCGAGTGGAAAGCCGCCAGGTTCCGCTTCCACTCCGTCACATTCACACAGCACGATGCAGCTATGGTGCTCGGGGCCCGAAACTCAATCACCTTTGATGGAGATGGAAACACTCTGATGGCCAAAAACATCATACAAATATTTAAAAATATGCAGACAGACAGTATATTACATCTTTTATTCCCCGTCAGAGTGACTGGCCGGCTCTGTTGTGCTGTTAGAAAGAGAGTTTGTGGAATCGCTCTATTAAGAATGAATGGCTGACATACTTTGTGTCCACAGGTCCAGCGGCCAGTCTGATTTCTCCAGAGGCTGGTTTGTGGTTCCGTACTGGCACTGCTACAATTAGATAAAGCAGCATAATGAAGTAAATCTCATCCAGCTGCGAGAGTCCGCCAAGACAATCAGCAGTTAGTCGCAGTGGTGAGCTACAGATATCGATCGTCTGTCCAACACTGGAGGGAAGAGCAGACGGGAGCTCCGGTTAAGATGAGGCTTCTCCTTAAACCACTGCACTGTGTCCTCTGGCTGCCAGCTCGGGGGGGAATGTTAAATCCACCGTCATATCACATTCATAAAGCAGATTTATATCTCCGAGCAAGTCAGCGATTTGGTGGGATTGTGTTCATTGGTGCTGATGGAGCACAACGTGATGCAGCGAGATACACGAGCGTACAGAACACTATGATGTGATACAATGTGATGTGCAACGTAACAGAGATAAAATACTCTGCGTGTGGCCGGACTACCTCTGGATATTGGATGCATATGCACACTGAATATTCTTAAAATCGGTCTACCGATATCCGATACCGGTATCTGTGTACCGACAGTGTGGTGGAGGTTAAGGGAGAGTTCATGGTTATGACAAAGCAGCTCCAGTTATTGTTTGGGTCTGGAGACTGACTACGATTGAGACCGGTTGAAAAGATATTTCGAGGTCGTCTATGATGGGACGCAAACTGAGGTCTTAAGGCCTTTAGCGACTGGGAGCACGAGGAGTAAACAACACGGAGATGTGAGGTACTCGCCCTGAGAACGGGACATGTCGAGGGCGTTGGTTGTGAACGGGTGGATCTGGTCTGCGCTGCCTTTGTCGAGGTTAGAAGGAGTAATACAGGCGGTGGTCTTGGTTCGGACCGAGGAGCCTCCGTGTTGTTGTTTCAGAGACTGAACCCGTAGTGGACAGCGTGAGTGATTGATGCCTTCACTTGGGTTATTCTCTGGGGAAGAATAAACAACATGTTGCTTTTCTGCCGTGTAAATATCCATGTGAAGGCCTTCTGTTTCCGGGTTGTCCACACGTCAGGTCCATTCTCATGAATATCTCTGCAACGTCTGGAGGGATCTCCTGGTTTGGAACAAACGTCTCAACATAGATTCAAGGTGGTCAAAGGTACTCAGGAATTCATATGCTAATTATGACACAAATATTAATATTCTACTAGAAGAAGATGATTACATTTTGGACAGACGTGGACGTAGACCGCTATTTGACCAGTTGACAGCTTGTTCTCACACTTATTTCGGCGCGCCGTTATGCAAATTTACGTATTTTTGTAATTGATTGCGCCGATGAATCCCCCCCCCCCCCCCCAGCCCGAGGAGAAAGCATTTATAGTCAGTCACATATTTCTCTTCGTTTTGACACAAATAAACCGTCATTGTGAATATCCGTTCTCCACTATTTAAAGCAATGTGGGCACATTAAGATCTTTCATCCTGCTGTTCCCTAAAGAAAGCTGCAGCCACGCTGTTCCTTCAAACAGAAGCACATCCTGCACACTGCAGTCCTCTTACTCTTTCTAGTCTGACTTCTGATGTTGGAACAGAAAACAACCCTGCTTCTTCTTCTCATGTGCTGGACTTCATCCACGTGTGAAGTGTGTTTTCAGGACAGCTTCCCTCCAACACATATCCGGGCGCCTTAACGCTGCCCGGTGGGTCGGTAAATGGACGGATCAGTGAACAGCAGGTGATGTTAGCCTCTCTCTTATCTCCTGTGATTCATCCAGCGGGCCCCGTGCTCTCTTCACATTCTAACACCCCGACAGACTGTGACATGCAGATACAGCACCGCCGAGCTCTTGACTCTTTTGGTGTTTATTAGCAACAGATTGGCCTCCCAGTGTTATCTCTCTCAGGGAGGGGCGGAGGGCGAGTGATGCAACCCGCTCGCCGAGGACACTCGGAGCCGGGGCAGTTGCCAGGGGAAACCCAGAGTGGCGCTGTGAAACCATGTGCTCGTGAGGGAGTATTGTTCTCAACAGAGGCTTTCAGCTGAGGGGGGAGGAGCACCACACAGCTCATGTTCTAGTTCATCTCTGTTGGAACATAAAGTGATCCTCCATGCTGTTGTTCCAATATCAGAGTTCAGAAGAGAGAGAATTCAAAAGAAGAGAGATTGAGTACAGAATGTGAAGAGAAGGTATCCACAGGCTGTGCTGAAGCTCAATTGTTAGACAGCAGCCGTGTTTCCGTTCTTACTGCCTTCAGCTGTTTGTTGCCCCTGTGGATAAAGAGCTGAGGCACTCAATGGGATCTGGAGACGTTCTGAGGCAGAAACATTTAACTCACATGACTCAGCTGTTTCTGCTGTCGGCGCCTTCTTGGATATTTCCATAACTTGGGAACGCTTGTCTTTGTCTCTGCAAACACATTAATTGTGTATTTTCTTTTTTTTAAATACTCAATAAATCGTTTGGTCTATATCAGGGGTGCCCAAGACGTCGATCGCGGAGGTAGTGCGGATCGATCGCATGCCATTCAAAATAAATTAGATGTCCGCATGGCATTTGCCACTTGATTTTCTAACACACGGGTCACCACGTATGCGCGGTCAACCGCGCGACCTACTGCAAAACTCCGGCGAGCTAATTAGTTAGCCTTCCAATTTATTTATACTAAAGAAGCTAAAGCTGCAGCGCCATGATTTGGGAAACTTCCAAAACCTGGCGTCAGAACTGGAGACTCAGCGGAAGGCGTGTGCGTAACGTGACAGTGCGCGCTACACAGAGCAGACTGACAAGTGTCCGTCAGAGTTTGACAAACGCTTTCCAGACTTTGCTTTACTCGAGCCAGTTGCTACACTTATGTGCTGCACATTACGGGAAGATATTGAGGTTGATTCACTCGCATCAAAAATGTCAACGCTGTTTCACCTGAACTCGTCTGGAGTGGAGGATGAGATGTTGACACTGCAAGCTGACATTCAGCTGAAGTCCTGGGCTCATGGACAGTTTCTCACAGAGGAAAAGTCCCCAAACATGAGGACATGTGATACCTTCCTGACTGCATTATTCGGCTCTACTCATGTATGTGAGTCAGCCTTGTCCCACATGAAGAACATTAAGTCCAAACACCGTTCCACCATGACTGATGATCATCTGAAGTCTGCTTGAGGCGGATACCAGCAGCTACTGTCCGGACTATGCAACTCTGGCCAATTCCATTCAGTGCAAGTCATCAGAGTAAGGTGATGACCAACAATGTACAGAATTGTATTGTGCCATAAGGGTTCATGCAGTTATGCAAGGTACGCCAACATATATTGTAAATATAAAGTATACTCAGTATTAGGGGTGTAACAATACGCATATTCGTATTGAACCGTTCGGTACGAGGCTCACGGTTCGGTACGCATGACGAACCGAACAATACGTTTGAATTAAAAAAAAATAAAAAATTGCTCTCTGACACATGTGTTGCTAAGAAGACACCCCAGAAGATGGGTCACTCAGGTATAGTTCCATCATTGTTCAAAGTCAAAGAATAACTTTATGATGTTAGTTGTAATGAATAAATATATTTTAAAATCAAGTACATTTCTCTGGCATTTATAGTTTTCTACTGTACCGAAACGTACCGAACCGTGGCTCCACTGTATCGTACCCAACCCAACCGTGAGTTTTGTAAACCGTTACACCCCTAATATATACATATATATATATATATATATATATATATATTCAGCATTTTTAATGTAGGTAGATCATTGGTCATTTTAAAAGTAGCTCGCAAGCCGAAAAAGTGTGGGCACCCCTGATCTATAAGAAGGCACAAAATTGTGGAGAAAAAAATGTCAATTGCAATCTCCCAGAGCCCAACATAATGTCTCCAACGTAATGTCTCCAACGTAATGTCTCCCACGTAATGTCTCCAACGTAATGTCTCCAACGTAATGTCTCCCACGTAATGTCTCCCACGTAATGTCTCGCTTTCAAAGGTGAAATGTCTGTTCTTTTTTCAAGGTGTCTTCTCATCACAGATATTCAGTGAACTGGTTTCAAACAACATATTCTCACATCTGTGAGGTTGCTATTAGTGAACATAGCACATTTCTGCTGGAATCAACACTTGAGACCAGTTTCCAGTACTGTCTGTCCTTGTGCTTAACATTCAGTCGAGGTGAGAGACACTTTATTTTTTCCTTCAGTTTTTGCTTTTCTAGCAGCTTTGCTGTTCTAGTCCAACACATCCCGGTGCATTGACATCAGTCCTGCCAGTGATAAGTTAATTTATTGATAAGTGTTTTGTATCATGTGGGAGTTACCATAATGACCGTCTCTGACTCGTAAATAGCATCCCCATTAACGTGTAATAGTTAGTAATTATTATTAAAAATAGTCATTTTTCTGAAAGCTCAGATAAATCCGACTCGTGTTTGAAAAGGCAAACAAATGGAAGTCGTTTAAGGTAAATTAATCCAAATATAACGGATTTAGTGTTAAATTCTCAATGTATAGTATTTTAAGCCTTCATGGGAACTTCCCATCGCTACCATCCATCCCTATGAAACAACTATACTACCTACTGTAAGATGGCTGCAGTGGCAATATTGAAGGACAATGAGCGTTTCTGTTTGCTGGACCTGGCAGGAGCCTCCTAATTAAATTCATATTCATGAAGTATTATCTTCTCTATATTCTGTCTGCTTGGGTTTGGTTGTCAGAGGGAAGAAGGGAGTTGGCCTGTGGCTGCGCTCCTAGCCATGAGTTTATCTAGCAACACCCAGCTGTCACTACGAGACACACACACACGCACACGCACACACGTACGAATGCATTAAGACTGCCGGGAGCCTTAAAGTTCGTCAGTGTTTATGAGTATTTAGCAGACAGAAAATAGTTTTGGAGGATTCACTAGTGAGGCTTTAATCCTGTTTAGTTCTCTTTGTTGTCTTTTAATCTTTGCTCGACCCTTTGTGTGTGTGTGTGTGTGTGTGTGTGTGTGTGTGCTGTCCACACGTGCCTTTTTGTGTGTGTGTTCATCGACACGCCTCCACACCGGCCAGCAGGATTGTGTGTTGGACTACAGTTGTTGGACAGTCCAACGACGTCACTATGTTTAATCTGATAATAGCTTCCTGAGAAAGTAAACAGTAAGGCTGGCCCTGATGTTTAACTATTTGTTCGTTGGGTATTTGTTTTTTGGGGACTTGATATTTAGGACAGGACGTGTTTGTAATATCTCTTGGTTGGTCCATATTGGTCCAGACTTCTCCTCAGGATGAACTGTCATTTGGTGATCCTCTGACTTTTCACCAAGCACCATCATCAGGTCAAAACTTAAATTTGCCCAATACTTGTTTGTGACCAAATATCCGCAGAACTAATGACATTCCCATCAGCCTCAGCTGAACTTAAAGCGCCAATTAGCAAATGTTAGCATTAGCATTTGTCGCGAAGGCTCCGCCAGTAAAGAAAATCACTCCATAAAACAGCCTTTGCTCCAACATGTTACTTTGATTTGAGGTTACAGTAAAGTCGCATCGACTTCATACAGTTTGCAGCCAGTTTATGTGAATATGTTCAACATCACTGATTTGACTTTGGATGTAAAGACCTGTACACAGCTCCTAGCTGGATTGGGGAACACAGAGTTAAGACAGCCAGTTGGTCACCAGCTTCATGAAACCAGGTAAGGATCACCTGGATGTTACAGAATGTTGTGATTATCCAGATACCTCAAAGAAAGCCTGACTAAGTTGAACTTTGCTTTGTGAGACAGGACCTTGGAAACGTCGTGGAAAAGCAAACTCAACTTGTTAGCATTTAGCGCATGTCGAGAGCAGGAAAACTGTTGTATGACCAAAAACGATCATTGTCCGAAATAATAATCAACTGGAAATCAAATGTGTTGCTTCATTACATTAGTGACTTGAGTTTGTCGGGGCTTTTCGATCAGTTGTGTTTTCCTATCACATGTCTGACCAGTGAAATCCTTCCAGCGTGCTGTGGGAGCAGTAAACCCTGAACTGGCCCGGTCCTCACCAGCCCTGAGGCGCTGCTGGCCCTTCAAGCGGTTTCATTAGTCTGCCGTCAGTGGAGAGTTTTGATGGCCCTTTGGGCCTCAATGGGATTCTCACTGCTTAACAATCTGAGGAAAATACTGCTCTTATCACGTTTGAGGCCTGGCAATTCTATAGTTAAATTTACAAATGTTATTTTCTATCGTATTAGTCAACTCATCCTGTCCTTTTAGTCTAGTTCAGTCAGAGACAACAGTAACTATTTTAGAATAGTTTTAGTGGACATTTTGGTCGAAAATATCACCCTGTTATTATCATTGGGAAGTAAGTAGCCTCCTGACTAATGCTCATGGTGTGCTGATGCTTCTGAAATACGCACTAAACAGGAAATGGAACCGCTGCATTCATTTTGATATTATTTTCGCCAACAATATTGCATGTTACATAGTCATGGAAAAAGAAGGTTGTTGGCAAACATTTAGTTGTAGTTTTGTTAACAAAGCTAAATCTTAAACGCTCGTATTAGTTGTTTTCATCGATTGCTCCGTCCTCTTCTCTATCTCCATCTTCCCTTTCGGGGGGTAAGGCTTGTAGTGCAGTGTGTGTGCTGAACTTTCATGAGCCGCCCCACCCGCCGCCGAGGTTATTGATCTGATCCCGGTAGTGCATTGATCAAGCTGCACTCGTTTGGCACATTCAGGATTGGGGTTCTTGTGAAATGCACCTCCGCCATTATCGAGTAGCTCTTTCAGACTCGGCCCCCTTCATTTGATTATATTCATTCATCTCACAGCCCTCCTTTGCCAGTACTTTGTCTCAAGATGTAAAACAGTTTTGAACCATTTCAAATTTGATTATGGCTTCATAAATTACTAACCATTACCCACTCACCATTCTGAATACAAACACAACTATGAATTCCTACCATGTGCCAGTTTATCGGCCGTAATTGGGTTATCACAGATATATCGTTATCGTTGTATATGTTGGCAGATACTGTAACCTCTCCTTTATTTACCACGACTACAGTAATAACTAGGCTTTTAGTTGAAACAGACATCTGTTAGCCACAGGCCTCTATAAAACACAGCATTTATAAATCTATCTCTGCAGATGTAATAATGTTCAGGTGATCAGAATAACGTGGACCCAAGATGCAGACACTGAAAATATGCAATGAAACATGTAAACAAAACTAAGTGCCACTACAGGGGCGTGACAAATAAATGTCAGCAAAATGCAAAATACTCTAATTGCAAATATTATGTCTAGGGCTTTTATTGTGAAAGGTAACCGTGGACGGAGTGGATTCACACGTATTCACATTCGTTTGCCATGGTTGATCACCGATATGTACAAGAAGACGAGCTCAAGTCTAGTGGCTGTTGAAATTTGACGGCAGCAAAGGATGAAGTCGGGACGTAAGTAGTTTAACGTACGTAACTTATAATGTACGTAACTTTACGTCTGTAATTTAACGTACGTAACTTATAATGTACATAACTACGTGTGTAATTTAACATACGTAACTTATAATGTACATAACTTTACGTGTGTAATTTAACGTACGTAACTTATAATATACATAACGTTACGTGTGTAATTTAACGTACGGAACTTATAATGTACATAACTTTACGTGTGTAATTTAACGTATGTAATTTAACGTACGTAACTTATAATATACATAACGTTACGTGTGTAATTTAACGTACGTAACTTATAATATACATAACTTTACGTGTGTAATTTAACGTACGTAACTTATAATGTACATAACTTTACGTGTGTAATTTAACGTATGTAACTTAACGGACGTAACTTATAATGTACATAACGTTACGTGTGTAATTTAACATATGTAACGTATTATGTACATAACTTTACGTGTGTAATTTAACGTACGTAACTTATAATGTACATAACGTTACGTGTGTAATTTAACGTACGTAACTTATAATTTACATAGCGTTACGTGTGTAATTTAACGTACGTAACTTATAATGTACATAACGTTACGTGTGTAATTTAACGTACATAACTTATAATGTACATAACGTTACATGTGTAATTTAACATACGTAACTTATTATGTACATAACTTTACGTGTGTAACTTAACGGACGTAACTTATAATGCACACAACTTTACGTGTGTAATTTAATGTACGTAACTTATTATATGCATAACTTAGCATACGCAGTTTAACGTATGTCATTTAATGTACTTTTCTTATTATGTATATACACGAAAGCCAGACGTGGCAAATTAATGTAGAGTCACTCTTCCGCTATATTGAGGAGCAGAGGCGCCAGAATGCGAATCACTACTTCAGTATCCAACACGACACAGACCACGTTGCCAACGTCGGCATTGTGTTTGTGTGTAAAAACCCGACCTGCCCGATGGCCTTGACAGAGCTACATTTGTTTTTGCATTTTCATCTGGACGGAGATTTATTTTAAAACAGTCCTTGTGTGGATTTTTTTTTTTAAGAACAAGGGAGGAAATACCCTGTTTAGAAAAAGACCTGTGTACGTGTGCACTAAGCCTTAAACTACGACCATTTCAATTCATGCTTGGTGCAGTTAATCCCGTCTCAGACATAAATGGAGGTATTTACAACTAATAACGACCATGTGATGGACTGATAACATTCAAAATGGGGGAATTTTGCCTTGATAACTGTGTTACAGAAACCTGCTAGAGGACCACTAAAGTAGCCGGTAGCCTTAATCCTCTGGGAACTATGAATGTCTGTACAAAATGCTGTGCCAAGCAATCTAGTACATGTTGAGATACTTCACCGGATATATGAGAACTTTAACCTAATGCTGAAGCCAGAAGAACAATCTGTTGGCTGACCAAAGCAATTAAGATTAATCCCCTGGGGACCATGCTTCATGACATTCCGTCCAATAGTAGTTCAGTTTGGTACAAAGTGGTGAGCTGACAAACAGAAAGATCAAGAGACAGACATTGCCATTCCTAGAGCCATGCCGCCGGTTGGCAGAAAACTATAAATCGTGAAATGTTTCTGTGCAATAGAAGCTCAATTTGTTCAGCTAATAGGAAAGAACAAAGTCAAACTTTGTTATCTGCTCTTACAACACAGCGGCTTCAGAGTACGGCCCCCTGATCTGTGGACGCTGTCGAGTTTGTCGTGGTTATCTCGGTGCACGTTGTTGTGCTGCGCTGGCAGAATGTGAGAGGTTAAGCCGGGGAACACCCACCGCTGCTCAGCAACATGTGAAAGCCCCATGCTTAGTTCTGCCCCAGTTCCCTCCACATATTGCGACCCAGACAGCTCTAACACCGTGTAGCAGCACGAGTGTTTTTGAACATGGTCATGGATAATGCATGAGCCTTTACACAGAGCTGGTAGAGCCCATCAGAGAGAGTGGAGGATATTACAGCTGCGTGGGAGGGGGGTGAGGTGACGTGGTTGTTGGAGCGAGCTGGTTCTTCTTGCACTCGCAGTTATTGGGACCAGTGTCTCAGAAGTGGGGCTGCTTTAGTCATATTGATACATTTCTGATATTGTTGGTCCTTAAAAGCCTTTCATGTATGAATTATGGAAACCTCAGTCAGGATCCTGTCAGGGGAGTTTTTTAACATGAATTAAGTTTGTAATTGAGGAGATCTACAGTTCTAATACTGTTCAATGTAATACAGAAGCATTGAACCTCGCTCCTGACTCCTCAGTCGCTCTCTTTCTTCTCTTCCCTCCTCTCCCTCCCTCAGCCACTCCCTACCTCCCCCTGTTAAAATGTTTATTTCTTCAATTTAATTTAATACAAAAATAACAGAAACATATAATCTATCTTCTAAAGTCACAGTAACAGTTTGAATTAAATATAGCCAGAGACGCATGATGTCAGGTTTTCGCCCATCTTGGTTTTGAGAAATGTGTCTTGCTGTGACAAAGGCTGGCCAGTGGGTGGCAGCGGATGGTACGATGCACTGGCGTCCACTGTGGTTGCTGATATTATACCATCCAACCCCATACATGTACAAGACTACAATCACTGCCTCGGGTTGTATGCCTCCTCCAACCAGCAATGTTGCAGTTTACTTCCATGTCTGTCCAAAATGTACTCACTTTGTCATTTTATCCTCTTAGACATTCATGTGAAATTGTCAAAATTAGCAAATTAACTCTTGAGTTGTGGCCAAAAACGTGTTTTGTAGATGTTTGTGCCACATTTAAAGAAATTCCCTCAGAGTGTTTGTGTGATATCGTAATCACGAGAATGGGACGGATGGACAGACACAATGCTTCAAAAGGTCTTTGAATAGCTGTCCACTGTAGAGACCACTATGCTTTAAAGGCTTTTAAGAATTAAACTGAATTTCTTCTGTTCAAGACGTGAGCATGTCCATCGGTAGGATAGAATAGAATACACAAACACAATCAAAAGGTATCAAACTATGTGAAGATTTTGTCCCTTCAATCATTAACGCAAAGAAATGACACGTTGAAGTTTCATCCTCCTAAATATTCTGGTCAAAGTCTCTGCACAACACGCAGCAACATCTGGATCATTAGACGCTCTGCTCCTCTCAGCCGGAGCCCTGAGCTCTCCGAGATAATGTACCAGATTAAAAAAGTCTTAATGAATTCACATCCTGTCTGTTTTATTCTATTTTCTTGTGACTTATTAAAGAGATTTCAAGCTCCGGGCGGTTTGTGATGATAAATCAAATCAAACGAGCTGAAAAAGCTAAAATCATTTTCTAGTTGAGTTGTTCACCATGTGCACGCCTTGACAGTCACTTTGTTTAAGGAAAGAAAAGTTTGAGAATCACTGAGAGAGTTCTGCAGTAAAAATCTCTCAAACTGTATCTTATCCATCAGAACTAAGTGCATCACATTGAATTCAACTATTTGGTCTTGATGGTCTCCCACCAGGCACTATTATCATCTCCATGAGGAAGATAACTGTTGGTTAAGTCTCATGTGTGATCTTTCATATCAAGACTGAAGCCATAGAAGCTCCCCAGATGCTGAAATATTCTTTACACACTATATTCACATCTTTGATGGGACAAACAATATTGCAACTTATCCAGTTAGAGGTAGCATTACAGGAGAGGGGGTGGGCTTATTGAAATCACTTGGGAACATTAGCTTGTGATAAGCATATTACATCCTCATTACATTTAGTGTATAGAGTCAACAATGTGGATCATAGGAAATACTCTGGAGTGTCTAAAACGGAAAGGGGTCATCCCTTGGGGAACATGAATGCGCTTTGTACATTTGATAATAAACAGCCAATTGGGAGTTTCTTTCATTATGGCCTAATGGTGGTGCTAAAGGGGGGGGGGGGGTTATAGAGTCGTCTCCTGGTGACCACAATAATCCTAAACAAATTTAACGAAAATCCAGCCATCAGTTATTTGAGAAAGCTTTCTGCAATGTTTGTCAAGGGGTAAATAGGACCAGGCACTAGAGGAATGTCAATACCTCAAAGTATTGCACTTCCATAAAGCTGGGGAACTTGAAGGAGAAATGTGTTTAAAAGAATGGTTTGAATCAAAGAAGCAGAGGCAGAGATATCCTGTTTTATAGTCCCTAGTGTAGCTGAATCTCCAAAAAACACTGGATCCTACATTTCCCATAATGCAACTTACTGGAGTCTTTTCATTAGACCATTCCTGCCTGGTAAACACCCACATCTTTCAGTTCCTTTGCCCCGCGATTGTACCGCCTGAGTAGTACTCCTCATGACAAGCAAACTTGATCCTCATGTAAAATCAATGGAGTGTCTCTTTAAACAGACAAAAGAATGAGAAGTGAAGAATACTCACCTGTAGCAACTTCAGATGTCTTAATATTCATTTGACTGGCTGTAGCATGTTGCATTTGTTTCATCAGGTCTGCCGATTAGGATCAAAAATCAAATGGACATCGAGGACTCGTGTGATCACGAGCTCAACATACATTAATGTATCATGTGTAATTCACCTGTTGAGTAAAACAGCAGAAAAGACAAAAGCTATTCAACAACTTCACAATGTGAGACCAATGCGCTCAAGATAATAACATGATAAAAGTGTCATGAAGCTATAACAGTAATAGTAGTAAAACAATGTGAATGAAACTGTGTTAATACAACAGAAGAAATGAACAACTAAAATATAACATAAGTGATGAATACAATAATGTCTATCAACCATTCTCCAGAAACCAAAATGGTGGCAGCAAAACACCGAACTTGAGACCACAAAGCAAAAGGACCGATTCTTATTGCTGCTCACCACAACGCCTGTGGTCAGCTTTCCACCGTCACCTTCTCCTAGTCTCCCTCTCTCCGTCCATCTCTCTTCCTGTCTCTGTTTTCTCCGTCTCATAAGCGCTATTTCCATCCAGCCATCAAGCACATTTCAAATCAACTACAGCAACACGGCTAAAAATCCACTGTGAATAAGGTGTGAAAACTAAACCGTTAAAGACAGAAGGCCAGAGAGGATTCAGTGTCTTTTAATGTCTCGGGTTAGCTTAGTTTTGCCGGCTTCATTCTGGATCTGGTTCCTGGTCGTCAAAATAATCTGGATTTGCAAAACTTCGATGGCAACTAATCTGTATCATAACTTCGTTTCTTAGCCATGCTAGCAGTTTAGCTCTGATGGCAACATCTCTGTCAGTCTGATGTCTGTTGACCATGAGTCCGACTGACTTTTGTGATTCCCCCGATTGTTCCTCTAGTGCCACCTGTAGATCAAGGTTTTCACTTACCCAGCTAAATATGTGCCTGAAGACACTGTCCAGGCCTCCATGCTTCATGGACCACGCATGGGTACTTCACAGCCTGACGGGGACACCAGTGGTCCTGGTAGTTAGCCAGGAATGTGCAGAACATTCAGGCTGTTATTGTCGCAATTGAGGAGGGAAACGTATTAAGTCGAAGTTAATGCCATAACTTCCTTGATGACGTGTCAATACGAAACTCTTCCCTGTGCGGATCACTTGTGGTGGAGAAGGAACGATTGTGAGTGGACCGTGTTCTTACAGTTCAACTTTAATGCATATAAAACCAGTACTTAACGCGGAGCATCGCAACAGTTTGGAACTGGGACTTTTAGTATTTGCAGCAAATACTCCGAAAAATAGGCATCAAGTGTCTATTTACGAGCCTACAGCTCTTACTTCAGTCAGTCAGGTAGCCTACGTCTTTAAAAAACGCCGTGTCCACACACAGTAGCATGTGATTGTTCTGTTACATTAGACACTAGGGCTGCACTTTAATCAAATTCCATCTAAATCACAATACGGCCTTCTACAATTTACAAATCGCAGGAGGCACAATATTTCTTAAAGGCTGAATGTGTGTCAAAATAGCAATTTAAATGAAATATTGTGGTGCTGCAGAGATGTCCTGGCCTACACTTCATATTTGTTTGGTACACATCCCTGCAAAAGTCGCACCATAATCATTTTAATATGTTTTTCAAAGGAAATGAGAATAATTCTGTAAATAATTAACACCCCTCTAACATCGCCAATCATCAGTCAGAATTACCCCAATAAGTCATTTTTTCTAGTCTCCCATCCTCCTCAGCCAGAAGATCTGAGCTGCATCTTTCACTTTGAATAATTTATAACTTGAGTTGCTTTTAAAATGTTGAAAGCTCAACCTAATTTATCCCCTTGGGCTCTGGGATATTATAGATGACTTGATTAATTGATAAAAGTAATCTACAGATTCATTAGTGATGGAATGAAATGGGCAGAGAACCCGGAGAGCTCTGAGAATGTGTGTTGGATAAAAGATGTGAACGTTTCATTGTCACGGTTCTGTCAGCTCATGTCCATGAGAGCGTATAACGGAGGCTTCATGCAGGCTCTCCTGAGGCTGTGCTCGACGGACAGGCAATATAAGCTTGCTTTTGTTGTTTCTGCGTGAAGCCAGCATCAAAACATTTAGTGTCTCTGTGTCTCCATCCTCCATCACAAGAAGCAGTTGGACAGAAACCAAGCTGCAGCCTCTCTCTCTGCTCCAGCTGAGGCGGAGGCAGCCATTCTGGACCCACCGACTTGTTGTTCATGCGCCGGCCGCGATGAGCTGACATTTTAACGTTGACGGCTTTGTTCTGCATGAGTGTGCTGCGTCTGCTCAAATCACACCACGGGGGACAAAACGTGATTTCTGGAAATGCAGTTGCAGTGCTGCACTCCCCCCCCTCCTTCCCTCCCCCTCCTTCCCTCTTCCCCCCCCGGGCCAGCAAAAAAGCCCGCTGTTCTTGCTGAGAGCTGGTCCCGTTATGGTTTTACTTCTTCCAGCTTTGGGATTCACAGGCAGGCAGGCCAGGTCCATCCATCGTTACTCTAATGCTCATCTGAAAGCAAGTCAGGTTTTACATTACTTTTTTCTTCAGCGTCCACTTTTTTTCTCTTTCAACCTCTTTAAAGCTTTTTTTATCACTTAAATTTCCCCTTAAGCAGCTTTAGAAAAACTCTTTTTCTGCACCGCTTGACAGCTTCACACATGCTATTCTGCATGATGTGTTCCATGATGGCTAAATAAAAATATTGTAGATGTCTTGAGCATCATTTAGTTCACTCTTTCCCCAAAGTTCTGTCTGACATATTTGGTATAATAAGATTTTTGTGGGCTTTGCAACGATGGCTTTTACAGTATTCACACATGCAGAATTAAAGTCCTTTTCTCATGATCCTGAAGCTCCCGGGCATGTTGGGCATTGAGCATGTCATAGCTGTGATTGAGCAGCTATTTGCTTTGGCTCGTCCCTCAATCAGAAGAACGGCGGTTCGATCCCCGGCTCCTCCAGTCATGTCAATGTGTCCTTAGCAAGACACTAAACCTGTGCATCAGTGTATGAATGGGTGAATGACATGTAGTGTTAAAGCACTTTGAGTTGTTGGTAGACTAGAATGGCGCTATACAAGTACAGTCCATTAACTATTTACCATTATACCGCAGATGAAGTAGTTCACTTCCAGAATTTTTCTTATTTAATTTCAGGTAAAGCACTTTAAAGACATGAATGGAGATAATTGGGAATCAGCTTTTAGTCTCTTTTGTCCGCTACATGAACACAAGTGTGCTTCTGTTTCCTGAAGGAATCAAAGCGATCACGATTGGTCGTCTCCAGGTTGTTGCTCCCACATGTCGAGAGACATTTTCGTAGTTGAAAAGTTGAACCTTTCTCAACTTCCCTAGGCTGCACCGCTGGGCGACTGTTGAGTCAGGAGTTGTGGAGGATGGTGCCAGGATGTTGTTTCAAGGTTCAATTAAAAACAAAGAAAAACAAACAAACCTCTGTCCAGCTCCGGTGATGGGATCCATCAGGAACAATGAAGCTGAAACCAACATTTTTATGGCACATCTGAAAAATGTAAATGTTCTTTGCACCCATTACTATTAATGTTCATGAAATGTGGCTTCACATGTCGGATTAATTAAATCTTGACAACATATTTTAGTAAGATAAATGACAATAGGTTCTGCTGACAATAGGTTCAGCAGGGATGGAAAAGCACACAGCACGTCACGCAGGAGATGGGTGGGTTTTCTACTTTCTGATCTCTCTCTCTCTCGCTCTCGCTCTCGCTCTCTCTCTCAGTGAGCTTCGTGGACTGCGGTAGAGGGAAGGTGTGGTTCCAGATTGGCGACTCGTCTGATTTCAGGGTGAGTGAGGACGGTGCGATCTACACCCTTCATCGCCTCAGCCTTGTGGGAAGTGGAAAAGCTGTGGCGGTGGTCTACGCCCGAGACCCGCAGTCCAAACAGGTCTGGAAGACCAGAGTGCACCTCCGCGTTGGTCCACATGGCAACAGCGCAGGACCTGAACAGGTAAAACAGCAGCAGCAGTACAGAGCCACTTGTAGATTTCACAAGGTATTGGACAGAGTGCACATCATTTAAGAGTCTGCTCAGAAAACTTCTGATGGACATTTGTCACTTTTTTGATATTTTATAGATTCAATTATTAATTTTCCATTGTAAAATATGATTGATAGATTAATAAATAATGATAATAATCTCTGGTTCCAGTCTTAATTTGGTCATTACGGCTTATTTTACTCATGTTTCGTTAATTCCAATGTACTATGCTCAATGACTTTGTTTACATGCACCAAATAATCCGTTTTTTTACCCGTATTCCGAAAATGACAATACTCCTAATAATCTGTTTACATGGCTAATGCAAATTAATATTCCACTAATATTCCCTTTTACATGCAGCCGTGCATTTTCTAATGTATAATGAGCCCATGCTACATCCCATCACCGGGGCCAGTGAATCCCACGTCGACGTCATTCTCTTCTGTGTTTGACGTTCCGTTTATCATGACAACAAATGGAAAAGTGGAACGGCATTTTCCATTTGCTTCTTTGCGGGAGAATCTGTTTTTCAAAGTGTTCCAGCGGTGGAGGACTTGTTGGACCGTGTGAACACAGCCTCCCTCTTTCATTCCTTCAAACACCTTCTTGAAAAGGTCGGCATTGTGATATTTGCGCATATCCAAAAACCTGTTGATATCCAAATCCTTCATAATGTTTAAAAGTAGGTGTGTTTTTCCTTCTTTTGTTTTGGACATGCATCACTACTCCAGCTTCATAAACTATTGGCTAGTTGGTTTGTGTTCAACGCACAGAGCTGGTCGTAAACAGGAAAGAGGCTGTGTGTCACGAAGTGCCGTAAAAACCCTTGAAGACGCACATTCCGAATGCTCTGTATACATGTCCATAGAATAGTCCTAAAGCCTGAATAATGACATATCACACATGTTGTAATTGTAAAATGATCCATGAAGAATAAGGCCGAATTCAGAAAATCTGAACGGAATATGATCTTTACATGAACACTTTCAAATTGGGAATATTGTCATATCTGGAATAATAGTGGAATATGAGAGTGCATTTAAAATGAATCACTGTCTATAGTGCACACAGATCTACTGTCTATAGTGAGTATAGAGTGCACATGGATCTACTGTCTATAGTGAATATACAGTGCACACATATCTACTGTCTATAGTGAATATAGAGTGCACACGGATCTACTGTCTATAGTGAATATACAGTGCACACATATCTACTGTCTATAGTGAATATACAGTGCACACAGATCTACTGTCTATAGTGAATATACAGTGCACACATATCTACTGTCTATAGTGAATATACAGTGTACACAGATCTACTGTCTATAGTGAATATACAGTGCACACGGATCTACTGTCTATAGTGAATATACAGTGCACACATATCTACTGTCTATAGTGAATATACAGTGTACACAGATCTACTGTCTATAGTGAATATACAGTGCACACAGATCTACTGTCTATAGTGAATATACAGTGCACACACATCTACTGTCTATAGTGAATATACAGTGCACACATAACTACTGTCTATAGTGAATATACAGTGCACACAGATCTACTGTCTATAGTGAATATACAGTGCACACACATCTACTGTCTATAGTGAATATACAGTGCACACATATCTACTGTCTATAGTGAATATACAGTGCACACAGATCTACTGTCTATAGTGAATATACAGTGCACACATATCTACTGTCTATAGTGAATATACAGTGCACACGGATCTACTGTCTATAGTGAATATACAGTGCACACATATCTACTGTCTATAGTGAATATAGAGTGCACACGGATCTACTGTCTATAGTGAATATACAGTGCACACAGATCTACTGTCTATAGTGAATATACAGTGCACACAGATCTACTGTCTATAGTGAATATACAGTGCACACTTATCTACTGTCTATAGTGAATATACAGTGCACACATATCTATTGTCTATAGTGAATATACAATGCACACATATCTACTGTCTATAGTGAATATAGAGTGCACACATATCTACTGTCTATAGTGAATATACAGTGCACACATATCTACTGTATATAGTGAACATAGAGTGCACACATATCTATTGTCTATAGTGAATATACAGTGCACACGGATCTACTGTCTATAGTGAATATACAGTGCACACGGATCTACTGTCTATAGTGAATATACAGTGCACACATATCTACTGTCTATAGTGAATATAGAGTGCACACATATCTACTGTCTATAGTGAATATACAGTGCACACATATCTACTGTATATAGTGAACATAGAGTGCACACATATCTATTGTCTATAGTGAATATACAGTGCACACGGATCTACTGTCTATAGTGAATATACAGTGCACACGGATCTACTGTCTATAGTGAATATACAGTGCACACGGATCTACTGTCTATAGTGAACATACAGTGCACACGGATCTACTGTCTATAGTGAATATACAGTGCACACATATCTACTGTCTATAGTGAATATACAGTGCACACAGATCTACTGTCTATAGTGAATATACAGTGCACACAGATCTACTGTCTATAGTGAATATACAGTGCACACGGATCTACTGTCTATAGTGAATATACAGTGCACACGGATCTACTGTCTATAGTGAATATACAGTGCACACATATCTACTGTCTATAGTGAATATACAGTGCACACATATCTACTGTATATAGTGAATATACAGTGCACACATATCTACTGTCTATAGTGAATATACAGTGCACACATATCTACTGTATATCGTGAATATACAGTGCACACATATCTACTGTCTATAGTGAATATACAGTGCACACATATCTACTGTCTATAGTGAATATACAGTGCACACATATCTACTGTATATAGTGAATATACAGTGCACACGGATCTACTGTCTATAGTGAATATACAGTGCACACATATCTACTGTATATAGTGAATATACAGTGCACACATATCTACTGTCTATAGTGAATATAGAGTGCACACGGATCTACTGTCTATAGTGAATATACAGTGCACACATATCTACTGTATATAGTGAATATACAGTGCACACATATCTACTGTCTATAGTGAATATACAGTGCACACATATCTACTGTCTATAGTGAATATACAGTGCACACATATCTACTGTATATAGTGAATATACAGTGCACACATATCTACTGTCTATAGTGAATATACAGTGCACACATATCTACTGTATATAGTGAATATACAGTGCACACGGATCTACTGTCTATAGTGAATATACAGTGCACACATATCTACTGTCTATAGTGAATATACAGTGCACACATATCTACTGTATATAGTGAATATACAGTGCACACGGATCTACTGTCTATAGTGAATATACAGTGCACACATATCTACTGTCTATAGTGAATATAGAGTGCACACGGATCTACTGTCTATAGTGAATATACAGTGCACACATATCTACTGTCTATAGTGAATATACAGTGCACACGGATCTACTGTCTATAGTGAATATACAGTGCACACGGATCTACTGTCTATAGTGAATATACAGTGCACACACATCTACTGTCTATAGTGAATATACAGTGCACACATATCTACTGTCTATAGTGAATATACAGTGCACACAGATCTACTGTCTATAGTGAATATACAGTGCACACGGATCTACTGTCTATAGTGAATATACAGTGCACACATATCTACTGTCTATAGTGAATATACAGTGCACACATATCTACTGTCTATAGTGAATATACAGTGCACACATATCTACTGTCTATAGTGAATATACAGTGCACACGGATCTACTGTCTATAGTGAATATAGAATGCACACGGATCTACTGTCTATAGTGAATATACAGTGCACACATATCTACTGTCTATAGTGAATATACAGTGCACACATATCTACTGTCTATAGTGAATATAGAGTGCACACGGATCTACTGTCTATAGTGAATATACAGTGCACACATATCTACTGTCTATAGTGAATATACAGTGCACACACATCTGTCTATAGTGAATATACAGTGCACACATATCTACTGTCTATAGTGAATATACAGTGCACACATATCTACTGTCTATAGTGAATATACAGTGCACACATATCTACTGTACATAGTGAATATACAGTGCACACGGATCGACTGTCTATAGTGAATATACAGTGCACACATATCTACTGTCTATAGTGAATATACAGTGCACACACATCTACTGTCTATAGTGAATATAGAGTGCACACGGATCTACTGTCTATAGTGAATATACAGTGCACACATATCTACTGTCTATAGTGAATATACAGTGCACACAGATCTACTGTCTATAGTGAATATACAGTGCACACACATCTACTGTCTATAGTGAATATACAGTGCACACATATCTACTGTCTATAGTGAATATACAGTGCACACAGATCTACTGTCTATAGTGAATATACAGTGCACATATTTTTCTACTGTCTATAGTGAATATACAGTGCACACGGATCTACTGTCTATAGTGAATATAGAGTGCACACGGATCTACTGTCTATAGTGAATATACAGTGCACACATATCTACTGTCTATAGTGAATATACAGTGCACACATATCTACTGTCTATAGTGAATATAGAGTGCACACGGATCTACTGTCTATAGTGAATATACAGTGCACACGGATCTACTGTCTATAGTGAATATACAGTGCACACATATCTACTGTCTATAGTGAATATACAGTGCACACACATATGTCTATAGTGAATATACAGTGCACACATATCTACTGTCTATAGTGAATATACAGTGCACACGTATCTACTGTCTATAGTGAATATACAGTGCACACATATCTACTGTACATAGTGAATATACAGTGCACACGGATCTACTGTCTATAGTGAATATACAGTGCACACATATCTACTCTCTATAGTGAATATACAGTGCACACACATCTACTGTCTATAGTGAATATAGAGTGCACACGGATCTACTGTCTATAGTGAATATACAGTGCACACATATCTACTGTCTATAGTGAATATACAGTGCACACAGATCTACTGTCTATAGTGAATATACAGTGCACACATATCTACTGTCTATAGTGAATATACAGTGCACACAGATCTACTGTCTATAGTGAATATACAGTGCACACATATCTACTGTCTATAGTGAATATACAGTGCACACATATCTACTGTCTATAGTGAATATACAGTGCACACATATCTACTGTCTATAGTGAATATACAGTGCACACGGATCTACTGTCTATAGTGAATATACAGTGCACACGGATCTACTGTCTATAGTGAATATACAGTGCACACATATCTACTGTATATAGTGAATATACAGTGCACACGGATCTACTGTCTATAGTGAATATACAGTGCACACAGATCTGCTGTCTATAGTGAATATACAGTGCACACGGATCTACTGTCTATAGTGAATATACAGTGCACACATATCTACTGTCTATAGTGAATATACAGTGCACACATATCTACTGTATATAGTGAATATACAGTGCACACATATCTACTGTCTATAGTGAATATACAGTGCACACATATCTACTGTATATAGTGAATATACAGTGCACACATATCTACTGTCTATAGTGAATATACAGTACACACATATCTACTGTATATAGTGAATATACAGTGCACACACATCTACTGTCTACAGTGAATATAGAGTGCACACGGATCTACTGTCTATAGTGAATATACAGTGCACACATATCTACTGTCTATAGTGAATATACAGTGCACACACATCTACTGTCTATAGTGAATATAGAGTGCACACGGATCTACTGTCTATAGTGAATATACAGTGCACACATATCTACTGTCTATAGTGAATATAGAGTGCACACGGATCTACTGTCTATAGTGAATATACAGTGCACACATATCTACTGTCTATAGTGAATATACAGTGCACACAGATCTACTGTCTATCGTGAATATACAGTGCACACATATCTACTGTCTATAGTGAATATACAGTGCACACATATCTACTGCCTATAGTGAATATACAGTGCACACGGATCTACTGTCAATAGTGAATATACAGTGCACACGGATCTACTGTCTATAGTGAATATACAGTGCACACATATCTACTGTCTATAGTGAATATACAGTGCACACACATCTACTGTCTATAGTGAATATACAGTGCACACATATCTACTGTCTATAGTGAATATACAGTGCACACATATCTACTGTATATAGTGAATATACAGTGCACACACATCTACTGTTCAGCAGACAGCAGATCTGTGTGCACTGTATATTCACTATGTTTCTACTTCCGGCGCCGCACGAGTGGCTGCTCTTTACAGTAGCTCCCGCTCACTACTTAGCTTTCTTATATTATGTTACTTTTGTTCGCTTTCTTTTAGCTACCGTTCTTAATCGGTGCATTATGGCAGCTAGACACGTCGAGCTTGTCGTGGTCTATCTGCTGTTTATTGCAATTTGCACCTCCGTGTCTGGGGATCCAACGTGCAGCCATGGACTAACGTTAGTTGTTTACGCTAGGGAACAGCTGTTAGCATTCCGGGACATGGCGGTGCTACCTGACGAGAGACCCGCTGTTCCCCGCGAGCTGAGGAGGAAGAAACGGGGATGCCGTGCGGGCGCGGAACGTCGCGCCAGGAGAAGACGCTACACACCCGTCCTCCCCTCCATCATCATGGGAAACGTGAGGTCTCTGCCCAACAAGATGGACGAGCTAGCGGCGCTAACTCGCCATCAGAGGGAATACCGGGAGTCTAGCCTCATGGTGTTTACGGAGACGTGGCTAACCGAGCTAAACCCGGACACGCACGCTACTCTGGACGGGTTCCGCATCATACGGGCGGACAGGACAACGGAGAGCGGTAAGAGGAAGGGAGGAGGCCTGGCAGTGTTTGTTAATGATAGATGGTGTAACTCTGGGCACATCACTGTTAAGGAGCAGACCTGCACAGCGGACATTGAACTGTTAGCGGTTAGCATGAGGCCACACTATCTGCCTAGGGAATTTTCGCACGTTATTGTGGTCGCTGCGTATATCCCCCCCTCTGCTGACGCGGAAGCGGCCTGTGACGTCATCCACTCGGCGACAAGCAGGCTGTTGACACAACACCCCAATGCCCTCCTCCTTCTCTCTGGGGACTTTAATCATGCCCCTCCGTCCTCCACTCTGCCCACATTCACCCAGTATGTCAAATGCCACACCAGAGACAATAAAACACTGGACCTTCTTTATGCCAACACCAAGGAGGCATACATATCATCACCTCTCCCTCCCCTGGGCAGATCTGACCACAACCTGGTGCACCTCCTGCCTGTGTACACAACTCTTGCACAGAAGCAGCCAGCTGTGACCCGCACAGTTAGACGATGGACCGATGGAGCCGAGGAGGCTCTGAAGGACTGTTTTGAGACAACTGTGTGGGAGGTATTCAGTGATGCCCATGGGGAAGACATCGACGGTCTCACCGACTGCATCACGGACTATATTAACTTCTGTGTTGAGAACACCGTACCCACCAGGACTGTACGGTGTTTCTCAAATGGCAAACCCTGGATCTCTCCGGAGATAAAGGCCCTCCTCAAGGAGAAGAAGAGGGTTTTTAGATCTGGCAACAAAGAGGAGCTGAGGACTGTGCAGAGGGAGCTGCGGACGAAGATCAGGGAGGGGAAAGATGTCTACAGGATGAAGATGGAGGACCAGCTGCAGCAGAATAACACCGCCGGGGTCTGGAAGGGCCTCAAGGCGATTTCTGGGTTCAAGGGGCCCAACCAACAGCCTGAGGGGGACCATAAGTGGGTGAATGAGCTGAACTTATTTTTTAACAGATTTGACCAGCCATCCACCCCTCCCCCCACCCAGTCCTCCCTGCCGCTGCAACCCCCATCATCTGCATCCACTGTGGATCATTACCCCCCCTCCACCTCCCCCCTTCCCACAGCACTCGGCTCCCCTCCACACCTCTCACACCCAGCACCCTACGACCAGCAACCCACCCCCACTCCAACACACAGCACCCCACCCCCCAGAGTGTCCCTCAACCAAGTGAGGAATGAACTGAGGAGGATCAAGGCGAGGAAGGCCACGGGTCCAGACGGCATCAGCTCAAGGCTCCTCAAATCCTGCGCAGACCAGCTGTGCGGGATAGCGGAGCACATATTCAACTTGAGCTTGAGGCTGGGGAAAGTACCACAGCTATGGAAGACATCCTGCGTGGTACCGGTACCAAAGAACCCGCGGCCCAAGGACCTCAACAGCTACAGGCCGGTGGCGTTGACATCCCACCTGATGAAGACCCTGGAGAGGCTGGTCCTTGCCCATCTCCGCCCTCTGGTGAGTTCATCCCTGGACCCACTTCAGTTCGCCTACCAGTCCGGCATCGGGGTGGATGACGCCGTCATCTTCCTGCTGCAGAGATGCCTCTCTCACCTGGAAAAGGCTGGAAGCACTGTGAGAGTCATGTTCTACGACTTCTCCAGTGCCTTCAACACCATCCAGCCTTTGCTTCTGAGGGACAAGCTGGAGCAGACCGGGGTGGACCACCACCTCACTGCATGGATCCTGGACTACCTCACCAACCGTCCACAGTATGTGCGGATACGGGAGCGTGAGTCAGATCGGGTGTCCTGCAGCACAGGGGCCCCACAGGGAACCGTTCTGGCTCCATTCATCTTCTCCATTTACACCTCGGACTTCAAACATAACTCTGCAAACTGCCACCTGCAAAAGTTCTCTGACGACTCTGCAATTGTCGGCCTCATCTCCGCCGATGATGACAGAGAATACAGGGAACTAAACCAAGACTTTTTAGGATGGTGCCAGCGGAACCGCCTCCACATCAACTCCAGCAAGACCAAGGAGCTGGTGGTGGACTTCCGCCGGGGTAAACGCCCTCCTCCGACACCGGTGAGCATCCAGGGACTGGACATTGAGGTCGTGAAGTCGTATAAGTACCTGGGTGTTCACTTGAACAATAAACTGGACTGGACTGACCACGCTCACGCTCTCTATAAAAAAGGACAGAGCAGACTCTTTCTGCTGAGGAGACTGAGGTCTTTTGGGGTGCAGGGAGCACTCCTGAAGACCTTCTTCGACTCCGTGGTGGCATCAGCCATCTTCTATGGAGTGGTCTTCTGGAACAGCAGCATCGCGGCAGCTGACATGAGGAGACTGGACAAACTGGTGAGGAAGGCCAGCAGCGTGCTGGGATGTCCACTGGATACTGTGGAGGTGGTGGGAGACAGGAGGATGATGGCGAAGCTCTCATCCCTGATGAGCCACGCCTCCCACCCCATGCGGGACACTCTGGCAGCTCTGCACAGCTCCTTCAGTCACCGGCTGATTCACCCCCGGTGTCTGAGGGAGAGGTACCGCAAGTCCTTTCTCCCCGCTGCTGTCAGGCTGCACAACAAACTGCTCTCGGTGGACAACTAACACTTGAACACTTGAACACGAACACTTTGCACACACTGAACACTTTAATTCATTCACCTGGTGCAATATCTCATCTAATCCGTGCAATATCCAATACGTTTAAGTATTTACCTGATCCGCCTGTATATTCTGTATATTCTGTATATACTGGCATATTTTTATTTAGTATATCTAATACTCTTCTTACTGTCTTATTTTATTACTGTTCTACTGTTTAGTTTGTTATATTACTTGATTTTTATCTTTCATTTATTACTTGTGAGCAATGCTGCTGTAATCCTGTAATTTCCCCACTGAGGGACTAATAAAGGATTATCTTATCTTATCTTATCTTACTGTCTATAGTGAATATACAGTGCACACAGATCTACTGTCTATAGTGAATATAGAGTGCACACGGATCTACTGTCTATAGTGAATATACAGTGCACACATATCTACTGTCTATAGTGAATATACAGTGCACACATATCTACTGTCTATAGTGAATATACAGTGCACACATATCTACTGTCTATAGTGAATATAGAGTGCACACGGATCTACTGTCTATAGTGAATATACAGTGCACACATATCTACTGTCTATAGTGAATATAGAGTGCACACGGATCTACTGTCTATAGTGAATATACAGTGCACACACATCTGTCTATAGTGAATATACAGTGCACACATATCTACTGTCTATAGTGAATATACAGTGCACACGTATCTACTGTCTATAGTGAATATACAGTGCACACATATCTACTGTCTATAGTGAATATACAGTGCACACATATCTACTGTCTATAGTGAATATACAGTGCACACAGATCTGTCTATAGTGAATATACAGTACACACAGATCTACTGTCTATAGTGAATATACAGTGCACACAGATCTACTGTCTGTAGTGAATATACAGTACACACATATCTACTGTCTATAGTGAATATACAGTACACACATATCTACTGTCTATAGTGAATATACAGTGCACACAGATCTACTGGCTATAGTGAATATACAGTGCACACATATCTACTGTCTATAGTGAATATACAGTGCACACGGATCTACTGTCTATAGTGAATATACAGTGCACACATATCTACTGTCTATAGTGAATATACAGTGCACACATATCTACTGTCTATAGTGAATATACAGTGCACACGGATCTACTGTCTATAGTGAATATACAGTGCACACGGATCTACTGTCTATAGTGAATATACAGTGCACACGGATCTACTGTCTATAGTGAATATACAGTGCACACATATCTACTGTCTATAGTGAATATACAGTGCACACAGATCTACTGTCTATAGTGAATATACAGTGCACACGGATCTACTGTCTATAGTGAATATACAGTGCACACATATCTACTGTCTATAGTGAATATACAGTGCACACAGATCTACTGTCTATAGTGAATATACAGTGCACACATATCTACTGTCTATAGTGAATATACAGTGCACACAGATCTACTGTCTATAGTGAATATACAGTGCACACAGATCTACTGTCTATAGTGAATATACAGTGCACACATATCTACTGTCTATAGTGAATATACAGTGCACACATATCTACTGTCTATAGTGAATATACAGTGCACACATATCTACTGTCTGTCGTGAATATACAGTGCACACATATCTACTGTCTAGAGTGAATATACAGTGCACACATATCTACTGTATATAGTGAATATACAGTGCACACATATCTACTGTATATAGTGAATATACAGTGCACACATATCTACTGTATATAGTGAATATACAGTGCACACAGATCTACTGTCTATAGTGAATATACAGTGCACACAGATCTACTGTCTATAGTGAATATACAGTGCACACATATCTACTGTCTGTCGTGAATATACAGTGCACACATATCTACTGTCTAGAGTGAATATACAGTGCACACATATCTACTGTATATAGTGAATATACAGTGCACACATATCTACTGTATATAGTGAATATACAGTACACACATATCTACTGTATATAGTGAATATACAGTGCACACATATCTACTGTATATAGTGAATATACAGTGCACACAGATCTACTGTCTATAGTGAATATACAGTGCACACAGATCTACTGTCTATAGTGAATATACAGTGCACACGGATCGACTGTCTATAGTGAATATACAGTGCACACATATCTACTGTCTATAGTGAATATACAGTGCACACATATCTACTGTCTATAGTGAATATACAGTGCACACATATCTACTGTCTATAGTGAATATAGAGTGCACACGGATCTACTGTCTATAGTGAATATACAGTGCACACATATCTACTGTCTATAGTGAATATACAGTGCACACGGATCTACTGTCTATAGTGAATATACAGTGCACACATATCTACTGTCTATAGTGAATATACAGTGCACACACATCTGTCTATAGTGAATATACAGTGCACACATATCTACTGTCTATAGTGAATATACAGTGCACACGGATCTACTGTCTATAGTGAATATACAGTGCACACATATCTACTGCCTATAGTGAATATACAGTGCACACATATCTACTGTCTATAGTGAATATACAGTGCACACGGATCTACTGTCTATAGTGACTATACAGTGCACACAGATCTACTGTCTATAGTGAATATACAGTGCACACGGATCTACTGTCTATAGTGACTATACAGTGTACACGGATCTACTGTCTATAGTGAATATACAGTGCACACAGATCTACTGTCTATAGTGACTATACAGTGCACACATAACTACTGTCTATCGTGAATATACAGTGCACACATATCTACTGTCTGTAGTGAATATACAGTGCACACATATCTACTGTCTATAGTGAATATACAGTGCACACATATCTACTGTCTATAGTGACTATACAGTGCACACATATCTACTGTCTATAGTGACTATACAGTGCACACATATCTACTGTCTATAGTGACTATACAGTGCACACATATCTACTGTCTATAGTGAATATACAGTGCACACATATCTACTGTCTGTAGTGAATATACAGTGCACACATATCTATTGTCTATAGTGAATATACAGTGCACACATATCTACTGTCTATCGTGAATATACAGTGCACACATATCTACTGTCTGTAGTGAATATACAGTGCACACATATCTATTGTCTATAGTGAATATACAGTGCACACATATCTATTGTCTATAGTGAATATACAGTGCACACATATCTACTGTCTATCGTGAATATACAGTGCACACATATCTACTGTCTATAGTGACTATACAGTGCACACATATCTACTGTCTATCGTGAATATACAGTGCACACATATCTACTGTCTATAGTGAATATACAGTGCACACATATCTACTGTCTATCGTGAATATACAGTGCACACATCTACTGTCTATAGTGAATATACAGTGCACACATATCTACTGTCTATCGTGAATATACAGTGCACACATATCTACTGTCTGTAGTGAATATACAGTGCACACATATCTACTGTCTATAGTGAATATACAGTGCACACATATCTACTGTATATAGTGAATATACAGTGCACACACATCTACTGTCTATAGTGAATATACAGTGCACACAGATCTACTGTCTATAGTGAATATAGAGTGCACACGGATCTACTGTCTATAGTGAATATACAGTGCACACATATCTACTGTCTATAGTGAATATACAGTGCACACATATCTACTGTCTATAGTGAATATAGAGTGCACACGGATCTACTGTCTATAGTGAATATACAGTGCACACATATCTACTGTCTATAGTGAATATAGAGTGCACACGGATCTACTGTCTATAGTGAATATACAGTGCACACACATCTGTCTATAGTGAATATACAGTGCACACGTATCTACTGTCTATAGTGAATATACAGTGCACACGTATCTACTGTCTATAGTGAATATACAGTGCACACATATCTACTGTCTATAGTGAATATACAGTGCACACATATCTACTGTCTATAGTGAATATACAGTGCACACAGATCTGTCTATAGTGAATATACAGTACACACAGATCTACTGTCTATAGTGAATATACAGTGCACACAGATCTACTGTCTGTAGTGAATATACAGTACACACATATCTACTGTCTATAGTGAATATACAGTACACACATATCTACTGTCTATAGTGAATATACAGTGCACACATATCTACTGTATACAGTGAATATACAGTGCACACAGATCTACTGTCTATAGTGAATATACAGTGCACACAGATCTACTGTCTATAGTGAATATACAGTGCACACATATCTACTGTCTATAGTGAATATACAGTGCACACATATCTACTGTATATAGTGAATATACAGTGCACACATATCTACTGTCTATAGTGAATATAGAGTGCACACGGATCTACTGTCTATAGTGAATATACAGTGCACACATATCTACTGTCTATAGTGAATATACAGTGCACACGGATCTACTGTCTATAGTGAATATACAGTGCACACATATCTACTGTCTATAGTGAATATACAGTGCACACACATCTGTCTATAGTGAATATACAGTGCACACATATCTACTGTCTATAGTGAATATACAGTGCACACGGATCTACTGTCTATAGTGAATATACAGTGCACACATATCTACTGCCCATAGTGAATATACAGTGCACACATATCTACTGTCTATAGTGAATATACAGTGCACACGGATCTACTGTCTATAGTGACTATACAGTGCACACAGATCTACTGTCTATAGTGAATATACAGTGCACACGGATCTACTGTCTATAGTGACTATACAGTGTACACGGATCTACTGTCTATAGTGAATATACAGTGCACACATAACTACTGTCTATCGTGAATATACAGTGCACACATATCTACTGTCTGTAGTGAATATACAGTGCACACATATCTACTGTCTATAGTGAATATACAGTGCACACATATCTACTGTCTATAGTGACTATACAGTGCACACATATCTACTGTCTATAGTGACTATACAGTGCACACATATCTACTGTCTATAGTGAATATACAGTGCACACATATCTACTGTCTGTAGTGAATATACAGTGCACACATATCTATTGTCTATAGTGAATATACAGTGCACACATATCTACTGTCTATCGTGAATATACAGTGCACACATATCTACTGTCTGTAGTGAATATACAGTGCACACATATCTATTGTCTATAGTGAATATACAGTGCACACATATCTATTGTCTATAGTGAATATACAGTGCACACATATCTACTGTCTATCGTGAATATACAGTGCACACATATCTACTGTCTATAGTGACTATACAGTGCACACATATCTATTGTCTATAGTGAATATACAGTGCACACATATCTACTGTCTATCGTGAATATACAGTGCACACATATCTACTGTCTATAGTGAATATACAGTGCACACATATCTACTGTCTATCGTGAATATACAGTGCACACATATCTATTGTCTATAGTGAATATACAGTGCACACATATCTACTGTCTATAGTGAATATACAGTGCACACATATCTACTGTCTATAGTGAATATACAGTGCACACATATCTACTGTCTATCGTGAATATACAGTGCACACATATCTATTGTCTATAGTGAATATACAGTGCACACATATCTATTGTCTATAGTGAATATACAGTGCACACATATCTACTGTCTATAGTGAATATACAGTGCACACATATCTACTGTCTGTAGTGAATATACAGTGCACACATATCTATTGTCTATAGTGAATATACAGTGCACACATATCTATTGTCTATAGTGAATATACAGTGCACACATATCTACTGTCTATCGTGAATATACAGTGCACACATATCTACTGTATATAGTGAATATACAGTGCACACACATCTACTGTCTATAGTGAATATACAGTGCACACATATCTATTGTCTATAGTGAATATACAGTGCACACATATCTACTGTCTATCGTGAATATACAGTGCACACATATCTACTGTATATAGTGAATATACAGTGCACACACATCTACTGTCTATAGTGAATATACAGTGCACACATATCTACTGTCTATAGTGACTATACAGTGCACACATATCTACTGTCTATCGTGAATATACAGTGCACACATATCTACTGTCTATAGTGAATATACAGTGCACACATATCTACTGTCTATCGTGAATATACAGTGCACACATATCTACTGTCTATAGTGAATATACAGTGCACACATATCTACTGTCTATCGTGAATATACAGTGCACACATATCTACTGTCTATAGTGAATATAGAGTGCACACATATCTACTGTCTATAGTGAATATACAGTGCACACATATCTACTGTCTGTAGTGAATATACAGTGCACACATATCTACTGTCTATAGTGAATATAGAGTGCACACATATCTACTGTCTATAGTGAATATACAGTGCACACATATCTACTGTCTGTAGTGAATATACAGTGCACACATATCTACTGTCTATAGTGAATATACAGTGCACACATATCTACTGTCTATAGTGAATATACAGTGCACACATATCTACTGTCTATAGTGAATATACAGTGCACACATATCTACTGTCTATAGTGAATATACAGTGCACACATATCTATTGTCTATAGTGAATATACAGTGCACACATATCTACTGTCTATCGTGAATATACAGTGCACACATATCTACTGTCTATAGTGACTATACAGTGCACACATATCTACTGTCTATAGTGAATATACAGTGCACACATATCTACTGTCTATCGTGAATATACAGTGCACACATATCTATTGTCTATAGTGAATATACAGTGCACACATATCTATTGTCTATAGTGAATATACAGTGCACACATATCTACTGTCTATAGTGAATATACAGTGCACACATATCTACTGTCTGTAGTGAATATACAGTGCACACATATCTATTGTCTATAGTGAATATACAGTGCACACATATCTATTGTCTATAGTGAATATACAGTGCACACATATCTACTGTCTATCGTGAATATACAGTGCACACATATCTACTGTATATAGTGAATATACAGTGCACACACATCTACTGTCTATAGTGAATATACAGTGCACACATATCTACTGTCTATAGTGACTATACAGTGCACACATATCTACTGTCTATCGTGAATATACAGTGCACACATATCTACTGTCTATAGTGAATATACAGTGCACACATATCTACTGTCTATAGTGAATATACAGTGCACACATATCTACTGTCTATCGTGAATATACAGTGCACACATATCTACTGTATATAGTGAATATACAGTGCACACACATCTACTGTCTATAGTGAATATACAGTGCACACATATCTACTGTCTATAGTGACTATACAGTGCACACATATCTACTGTCTATCGTGAATATACAGTGCACACATATCTACTGTCTATAGTGAATATACAGTGCACACATATCTACTGTCTATCGTGAATATACAGTGCACACATATCTACTGTCTATAGTGAATATAGAGTGCACACATATCTACTGTCTGTAGTGAATATACAGTGCACACATATCTACTGTCTATAGTGAATATAGAGTGCACACATATCTACTGTCTATAGTGAATATACAGTGCACACATATCTACTGTCTGTAGTGAATATACAGTGCACACATATCTACTGTCTATAGTGAATATACAGTGCACACATATCTACTGTCTATAGTGAATATACAGTGCACACATATCTACTGTCTATAGTGAATATACAGTGCACACATATCTACTGTCTATAGTGAATATACAGTGCACACGGATCTACTGTCTATAGTGAATATACAGTGCACACATATCTACTGTCTATAGTGAATATACAGTGCACACATATCTACTGTCTATAGTGAATATACAGTGCACACATATCTACTGTCTATAGTGAATATACAGTGCACACATATCTACTGTCTGTAGTGAATATACAGTGCACACATATCTACTGTCTATAGTGAATATACAGTGCACACATATCTACTGTCTATAGTGAATATACAGTGCACACAGATCTACTGTCTATAGTGAATATACAGTGCACACATATCTACTGTCTATAGTGAATATACAGTGCACACATATCTACTGTCTATAGTGAATATACAGTGCACACATATCTACTGTCTGTAGTGCATATACAGTGCACACATATCTACTGTCTGTAGTGAATATACAGTGCACACATATCTACTGTCTGTAGTGAATATACAGTGCACACATATCTACTGTCTGTAGTGAATATACAGTGCACACATATCTACTGTCTATAGTGAATATACAGTGCACACATATCTGTCTTTGAGTCATTAGATATTTGAATAATCGTGAGTTCATTAACACATACAGAACCTGACAGCGTTAACACATACCTGGATCTGAGTCCGAGGAGGATGTCATGTGTGAAGCCTTTCTAAGAGGGAGTGTTGTAATTTCTGACAACCAGAATCATTAAACAGTCTGAGCGTGACGGGCTGCTTTTCCCCCCCGAGGCTTCAGTAATAGTGCATGAACTATGTGCAGATATAAAATCGGCTTTTCCACCCCAGCAGGCGTCTGAGGTTGGCCAAGCGCTGATTGCAGAGACAAAGTGAGTCAAACAGCCATCTGCTGGTTTGTTTCATGTTCGACGGCGATAATAAGGCCCTCTGTATGTATTTAGACGAGACGCTGGCCTTGATTGGCTGTTCCTCAAAACGCTGCCCAGAAACAGCCGGCTGCCGTATGTTTTAGCTGATCTCGGCGTCGCTCGGCGTCGTCAGCGAGGAGAATCCCGCAGAGTGAAAGAAGCTGTCGGCAATCCTTCATGAGGAGAAGTCGTGAGGAGCAGCCATGGCGGTTAACAGCCAGTCATTTGCCAGAGGAGCCGTGTCAGCGCTGTGTCCTTCAACTGAGAGGCTCCACCAGGGCTGTTATCAAATGAGACTGGAGAGTGAGACAGACAGGCGTCATATTTACAGCCCACCAAGCCCCAAACGTCAGTGAAATCCGTCTCCGCCTGACGGATCAGACTTGCTCACCGTATAATAACACCTTAGATACATGAAGTGTTGAGCAGTTACCGTCTACGTGGCCACCCCAGACTATATATATTGTATAAAATTGTTTTATATTAAACTGGGCCTAGTGCCATGTATAAACATACCTCTTTATTGTGCATTCAATACTAAGCTATTCAAATAATACACAGGTTCATATATTCATGCTTTCATGCATGGTACAGTGAGTAGGGAGGCCGTGCCACTGCCATTCATAAACACACCTTGTCAGCTGATACCAAAGCCAATATCAACATTGTCTGTCAATTACATGATAATCATGCATACAAGCTATTCAAACTGATGTTTATATTTTAAACATAAATGTGGAAACTAAAATGAGTGATGACCTATTAGTGCCACTGCCATGCATAAAGATACCTGTTATCTTTCATACAATACTGGACTATTCAAATAATGGAAAGATTCATGCTTGGGAAAAAAAATAAAATAAAAATTGTCTAATCAACCAAACATTTGGCGGACCCCCTGTTGAAGACCTCTGCTTTCTGATCTGCTTCTGTTTTAATTCACTGTTGATACAAACTCCTTTTGATTTCATTCATTCAGTAAATTCTTCCAAGTCTTCTACTTTGCAATTTGCGTTTACTGTTAAGCTACTTTCGTTGAAACCCAATATTTGCCACATACTATTTGATAATATTAAAAGATGTCCAGCAGCTCACAGATGAACCTTCCCTGTCCCGGTGGCTTTAAATGTGAACGGTCTTGCAGGAAGTGATGCATGTTGTTGACTGTGAGTGGTGAGTATGACATGACTGAATGATCCAACCTAAACCCCAGCATAGTGTTGTCAACTCTTTTCAAAAGCAGCAGCAGCAGAACAAAAAGTAGCCAAATCTAGCAAGAAAGCATCAGTGACAGCCGTCCCTTCAGGCCTCCCTCCAGAGCCCCTCCCCCACTCACTTTTTATTTTTATTTATTGATTGCTGTCGTGATGTAAAGACAAATGTAGCAAACAAAAAGTATTTTTGAAGATGACCAACCCTGACTTTAACAAAATAAAGCTACAATAAAAATATTTCAACCACAGAAATCATTCATTCCTCTTTACTCGCTGTCTTTGCTCCGCTGATTGGAAAAGAGTCTTCTTTTTGTGTTGTTAGTCATTTACCTCTTATGTAATGACTCAGATGTATTTACAATGCATTCTATGTGTCCAATCAGTTTATGATGCATAGTATTAGATTCATTGAATTAATGAATTCTATTGAATTGAATCATACACAACGTGGTGAAGATACCCAAAGCCGGAGGGCCGAGTAAGTGAGAAGCTCTTCCTTTTCCTTATCGTCCTCTGTGGACTCTGCACACTGACCAGTCATGCAGATCCGTGGCTGCATAGTACACACACACACACACACACACACACACACACACTGACAGGTGGTGGTCATTTATCAGACAGACTATAATAGGAGCATTAATCCAAGCCAGTGGAATGAGGTCGGAAATACCCTGAGTCACCAAGCCCTCCCAGCAGGCTGGCTCTGCAGCTCAGCTCCGTGTGTGTGTGTGTGTGTGTGTGTGTGTGTGTGTGTGTGTAGCCCAGCACACAACGCTTGTTTACTGTCTCTGCAGGTGAAACCCGGTGATGCAACACTGACTCAGCGGGTACCAGAGATCTTGTTTCCATGGCGCAGCGTGGTTGTCCGGGGCGATGGCACTCTGAGGCGGGTGAAGAGGGACTGGGTCATTCCGCCCATCAACGTCCCAGAGAACTCACGAGGACAGTTCCCCGAGGACCTCGTCAGAGTAAGACACACACACATACACACACGCATGAAAGCAAGGCCGTCTTACTGTAGCTGTGAGGACTTTCTGCTGACGAGCCCCAAAGCAGGGAAATGAGTATTTAATGTTCATTACAATGAGAGCATTAAAGGCACGCACACGTACACCCCTAACTGTAATTAAAACAGACGGCCACAGCAAGATACAGCTCATCACATGCACAGAAGACGAGGGGGACGTCCTCGCTCTGCTTTTAAATGTTAGCAGCGAGGCGGAGCTGATGCAGTCTGACAGGATATTCCATCAGCTGGGAGCACAGAAACCAAAAAGCAGCTTCTCCAACTTTGCATTTAAGCCTCTCAACACCCAAAAGGCCCACGCCGGATGACCTCAGAGGTCTGACAAAGCCTGTCAGAGATGTCCTGGGAGCAAAAGGCCATGCACGACTGTTTGAGACAAAAGTCAAATTTCAGTGTGAATTCCTGAATCAACTGCAAGCCGACGCGGACGTCTGAGAAGTGGTGCAACATGATGACATGTGTTCTCTCTTGTTCAGCCCCAGAGAACACGCGGTCTCTGGGTTGAACAGTGAGGAGCACGTTGCAAGAAGCAACTGCAGATAAAAGCATCAACTACTTTTCATCCAGCTGACAAGAAGCCTCTTACTTTAGAAACATTCAAATTCACTTTGAAGTTGCCGGCACGGCCTTGGACGTAAGATCCCATTAGCAACGACACCGTCTGGTACTTTACAGGTACTTTGAAGAGCAATAGAAGCATATCTGTAGCTAAGCCTTACATTGTGGTACAGTCCATAATGTATGTCGTCCATGCACTCGAGTGCAAACTAGTGATTTAATGTGACTCGGGCTTCCATTGCACAGGACTGCAGAGTTATGCAACAAACACTGTGTTTTTGGATGATGATGAAACATTCATGAACTGAAGCAGTAGACCAAGAACGGACCCCTTGGGGACTCCACATACGATGTCAAACTCCAGGCATGAAGTTCTTAAGAGATGTACAAATAACCCAGCGAGTCGTGACCTACACAAGCAAAGCCAGTCTCAGGCCGCCACCCACAGACATGTTGTTGAGTTGTCCTTCTCCTCCTACCCATGGAGTGTGACTGCTACATTATAGATACAACTAGTCAGCACATCTCCACCAGGTGTGTCTGCAACAACCACTGCTGTGATATTTGATTGAATAAATACAAACCACAGCTGACCCCCATCCACAACGTGATCTTAACAGAGTGCTCTTCACTCGCACAATTCCTAATCCGAAGCTGAAACAAAAGTCCAACTCAAGCGGTTGTTGATCATTTGCCCCTCCGGGCAACTTCATAGTAGAGAGGAGTCAGCAGCCCGTTACGGTATGAAACAGTCAATAGAATATGATTTCCAACGGTGTGAATATCTGTGTGATAAAGGACCTCTTGTTATAAATGAGCGAGGACAATATCAGGCTGATGGTCCATCAGTACTCCAGCTTAGATGTGGACAGACACAGAGATGCACACACGACCGGACACCTAATCTCCTGGAGGGTGTAGTCACTAATGTGAAACTTGAGAATGGGATCTCATTCTGGACCTCGGCGAGCAGTATATGTAACAAAATGATCTAAGAACTAGCTTTCTGCAGCTTTGATTATTTTGCTCCCAAATATGAAGGCGCTGATATCGAACATCAGGCCCACACTGACTCAAAGAGCTCATTGAGGCGGCTGCAGTATCAGATTACCGTGTTCTCAGAAAAGCAACTGTTAATTCATTTAAACTTATTGTTGTAACTCTTTTGAAGCCATCGGTCCTTTAGAATGACATTATTAATTCCTTACTTGACTGAAATAAGTCGTACAGGTTGTTCTGACTATGACATGGCTGCTGCCTTGGAAATGAGAGCTGGCACTATATCAGTCCCAGCCCCACCAAGTCACGTCACTGGTACTGGATCTCAACCAGTAAAGTCTTTCTGAGAACAATGTCGGTTAGCCAACACATCCTCCTCCTCCTGGATGTGCTTGAGATCAGTTGTGAATGTGAAGGGCTTCTGTTAACACGAGTACAGGGATACTATGAGGAGCACATAGACCATCCTTCAGATAACACTGCTCTCTCTTCCAAGTGCATCACATGTTCCAGGTAAAAGGTGCCACGTCCATATCCGTCCTCTGTCTTTCTGCTTGTGTTTGTGTCGAGCCCTGTCTCCCCGGCGCTGCCTCTCTGGTCTCGGCTGCGATCACATGGACAGCGTGTGGAATATTAACGCTGCACCAGACCTCGCAGTTTATTTTTGACTTCAGCTCAAATCACATTTTCTGTAATCATGTTGCAGCAGCCTCGAGCCTCAGCGGGATGTTGCCTGTGTGACGTACGAAACACATCCAGGTCAACCTCTGAAAGATTAGTTTACCTTGTATATTATTGTATTCTTACCTTTTAAACAGGCAGCCGTGCTTACTGGGAGGAAGTATCCCCCAAAATACTCTGACAACAGTCGATGCAGCAGATGAAACGAAGAAGTGAAATATTGATTTTAAAACTTACTCTCCTACTTATTCATTGTTCCAGCTGGAAACTCATTTTAAATGCTGTTCCTCGCCCGTCTGTCCTTCAGATCCGCTCAGACCGGGATAACAACCGGATGCTGCGGTACAGCGTGACGGGCCCCGGGGCCGACCAGCCTCCGACCAGCATCTTCATCATCAACCCAATCTCGGGCCAGCTGTCCGTCACCAAGCCTCTGGACCGAGAGCACATCTCCAACTTCCATGTAAGACTCTTCACACCGTCACAGGTCACCGTTTCAGTCTGGGTTCATCTTTACTTCCTGACAACTTCAACATGTCTTTTCTTCAGTTTTTCTAACGTGTGTCCAGCAGTGGCAGGCCGTGCATTTCATACCTGGGCCTTCACTGCTGTCATGCAGCTGAAACATGTCCTCATGATGACGCCGCAGCTTAAATTGTGGGAAATATAATGTTTTCTGCGCTCACGTAGGCGACAACGGATTGTGTGACCTCTGACCCCGGAACAAACAAAACAAAACAAAAAACAGCTGAGTTACAGCAAGTGTTCTGGGAGGCTACGCTAACTAGCTTAACGGGAAAACAACAGCGGAACAACATTCTGCTGCACACTGGAGGGCCATTCAGATATTAGATATAAAGAAACAAACACAGTTGACTTGAAGACAAACTCCATCCTCCTTTCTTTGTTGACTAAGAGTTTAATCCGGTTAAATCCCAACTCACTAATCCGTTTCTCCTCCTTCAGCCATTGAGTGTTAAAAGAACAAAGCAGGTAAAATAATAATAATCTACATCAAGCAACATGCTAAAAATGTCATAATTTCTTCCATATCTTTCAATTTGAACTCTCACTACTCCGACTAAGCTGTGATGGATACTTTAAGTTTCATTTCACGATAGTCACGTGCTCGCCCACTGACCAATTACAGCACACGCTGCACCTCACTGCAGAGCTGCACCTGGACACTGAGCTGCACTAATGCTGATGTACTTGTAGGCCAGCTAGCAGCTATGACACGTCAAAGAATACGCCCAACATGTCAAACTAAAGATCTGATTGGTTGAACACTATGACAATCAACAATATCGTCCCCATTCACTTAAAGTGCACATGATGCACTTGTGAGTCTGCAGGCCTCTGGCTCTGTTCTACCTAGAGACACAGAGGTGAGATCTGATTGGATAAAAGCTCTACTTAAAACAAGCTGCACTGGAAGCAGAGCAACTGAGGAAGACAGGAGCTGTGCAATGAGAACATAAGATAATGAAGAAATATGTTTATAAATTATAATACATGTAGTGCATTTATGAACAGTCATTAAATGATAAAATTGATAACTTTGTGATTGTGTCTAGGCCAGCAGAGAAGGCCTTGAGGCCCTGACGGCCCACCACTGTGGACACCAAATGCGAAACAAACGTTTTTGTGCGTGATTACAATACAAAGACACATATTGGTTGAAATGTTTCAGCTTGAGATTCTCCTCCTATCGTCGCTGACCTCCTGACATTGTTGAATCAGAAATTGCTGGAAAAGAAATGCTCTAGAGCTCTACGATAGTTCCCCATATATGTGTATGGATGTATGCGTATGAACCATAGACTATGGTATGAACAATAACGTTGCTGCCATATTTATGCCTTATTTATTGATGAAGCAGCTGCAGCATAGCCTTGTACCGATAAATCCAAACTCCATTCAGAAGATGCTAACAGTCGTTTGCTTGTTGTCTTGGGTACAGACCTGACAAAGCATGAATACAGATCATGTAGTTCTGGAGTTATTTTGGCTTCCTTTTGATCTATTACTTGCAATTAAATCACAGCAGAATCTGTTTATTTGGGGTCCACAACATGTACAAAGCAGCAATAGTGGATATTTAGGCCATGGTTGATGAAATGTTGGTATCTAGCCGGAGGTAAGCCCCTCCTCCTCTCAGGCGTATCAAGCGTGAGTGATGCAAATAAACGCAAATCAAACTTTTCCTTAAAATGTTAAAAAAGTTGATCCTTGGTTGGTTCAACTAGGACTTTGAAACTGGATTGAAATCAATCAGAATGCGATGTAGCAGCGAGCGTAAGGCAGTGTAGTTCCTGTTTCACCTGCTCAGCCTGCCCCTCCCCCTCTGTCACATGTCATCCCCCCAAAGTGTTTGTCTTCCTCCTTGCTGTCACTCTCTGCTGGTTATGTTCTCCCTCATTCACAGACATGAAGAGGAACTTATTTTTGATAGACTGGTGTTTGCTCACTGTATGTACAGTCACAGAGACCTCTGAGAGCAGAGTCTCACCTTCTGATCTGTAGGGATGCACACACACACACACACACAGACACACACACGACTCACGCGGGGGAGTGGCACTCTGGAGTCGCAGCGGGTGATTTGCATGAAGCTGCGTGATGAATATTCATGTGATTGGATGTCGTTGTCAGAGGCAGAGCAGGGAGCTGGGATGGTTATTCATGAGGGAGACCTTGGCTCTTGGAGAGCCTCATACTGATGCCACGTACGCTGTGAAGGAACGACTTATCGACGGCTGCAAGGCTGATCAATAGAGACATTCAGCATCTTTGACCACCTTATGCTAAAGAAACACCTTACACAAGCCTGCTGGTTTAAACACCAAAAACGATTAATAACAAAAAAAGAGTCTCGCTTTCCAAAGTGACATTATGTTCATTGAAGTTGTATAAAACGCTGGAATGTTGTGAGACATGTGTTCAACGCTCTGTACCGATTGTTCCTTCATCATTAGAATCCTCCAGTCTCAGATGAATTTAAAAGCTGAAGATTGCTTATATTCTGTTTTGTAGCGCTCATGCGAGGGCAGCTCACAACACATCCTGAGGAACAAACAAGGACAACTTGAAAAAGAGTCGGGAGCTCTTGAGGATGACGCACACGCTCTGAAGGGCTCCTGCATCCTAAACAGCAGCTAAATAAATACTTTTTACCCACAATCCACCATCCATTTGTTGGATGACCATCACATCTTGTGAAAATGTTCAAAGCCCACAGGGGATGAATCCTACTGAATGATCTTGCATTGGTGATCCCCTGACACCAGCAGGTCTCAATACTTTGGTTTATAACTTCATGCCATGGAAGTGAAGCCAAGAAAGGATTTAGAACTTTTGGTGTCATATGGAGTCAGAGACGCACCGTAGTGAGCGGGCGGTGGAGCCTCGGGAAGGTCATCTGCTGAGATCTGACATCCCTAAACCCTCTTAGCTTCCTTGTACCAAGATATGATCTAACCTAAATGTATTTATGCCTGATAGTAATATGTGTCTGCAGTGTCCACATTGAGACACCAGCTCAAGCGACCGGACGTCACGTCCCCGTCTGGTGTGCGTTGCAGCCGTTCTCCCCCATCTGCTCAGACATTGCTCCATAAGTGGGTCGGTTTGCGATATGCATTGCCATCTTTGGCTTTCTTCACTTTTAACAGATCAAATTGAAAGCACACTTGGTCTCAACTCCATCCTCGAGTGTCTTGAACATCCATTTTTACAAGCTTTCTTTTTGCTGTCTCGCTGTTAGCATCGCTCGCTAACATGCTGACGGCTGCACACGGCAAGTTGTGAATGTGGATTGAAAACAAAGTACATTTACACTCGTTGTCCAATGCGTCCCTGAACACAATCCGTCCACCTGTACTGTCATGTGGTCAAGCACATGATTGCAAACTGATTACCCAGAATGCATTTTAATGCGAGGGGTAAAGGGGGTCTCCGGGTCTACCACTGAAATCACATAATCCATCTCACTGAAAGGAATCTCTTCTCTGCACTAGTGATACCGCTTGACCAAACAGTTTAAAGCTGTGTGTGTGTGTGTGTGTGTGTGTGTGTGTGTGTGTTTGTGTGTGTGTGTGTGTGTGTGTGTGTACAGTTGCGAGCCCACGCGGTGGACCTAAATGGGAATCAGGTGGAGAACCCCATCGACATCGTCATCAACGTCATCGACCAGAACGACAACAGACCAGAGTTCACACACACCATCTTCAACGGCTCTGTACCGGAGGGATCTAAGCCTGGTAATCTCTCACACACACACACACACACACACACACACATGCTGCTTGTGGATTGAATCCCTCGTCACTGACATATCTGTGTTGACTCGCTGTGTTTCGCTTGCAGGATCCTTTGTGATGACGGTGACATCAGTGGATAAGGACGATCCTAAAACCTTTAATGGGATGCTGCGCTACAAGATCCTCTCCCAGAATCCCCAGAGCCCCTCCTCCAACATGTTCACCATTAACAACAAGACGGGTGACATCATCACCGTGGCAGCGGGCCTCGATCGGGAGGTGTGTGTGTGTGTGTGTGTTTGGGTGCACATCTTGTAAGGCTCATGCGTAAACCCACATGGAGCAGCTGCCTCTCAGCCTGTGAGTGTGTGCCCAGCCTGCAGTGTCTCCTGCAGTGGATCGACAGCTTGTGGCTTCTGTTCTTGCATCAGTAGATGCTACAGAATGTCCCGTCGTGCTGTTTGCATGCCAGCAACAGTTGTTTTGAAGGATTTTGTTCATCGGCTCGAAAATCCATGGAGTCTGCCTCTTACTTTTTGAAAGTTGTTTGTGTAAGTCTATTTAAATCTAATACATGTGAAACATTCTAACACATGATTAGAAACACGACAATGGTGTCTCTATATCATTAAACATGGCTCCACTAATCCTCACAGAATAATTCCTCCATCTTTTTGTATCAGTGCCTTCTGTAAGTAAGGTTTTATAAATAATTAAAAACCTTCCGTTTTAGAAAAGGAAGCATTAAGTTTACCCCGTGTTAAAGTCTTCTTACATGTAGAGAAGATTATTATATAATACTAAATGTATTTATTTTTGATTGATGTCTTTATTCTGGTGTTGTGCACACACCATGCCCAGCCCAAACACCATCCTGTGTGTCCTCCCCTCCACATAGAGCTCTCACGACAGTGGTTCTTTCAGAGACTCTACCTCTGTGACTGTAGTTCAGTGGTTCTTTCAGAGACTCTACCTCTGTGACTGTAGTTCAGTGGTTCTTTCAGAGACTCTACCTCTGTGACTGTAGTTCAGTGGTTCTTTCAGAGACTCTGCCTCTGTGACTGTAGTTCAGTGGTTCTTTCAGAGACTCTACCTCTGTGACTGTAGTTCAGTGGTTCTTTCAGAGACTCTGCCTCTGTGACTGTAGTTCAGTGGTTCTTTCAGAGACTCTGCCTCTGTGACTGTAGTTCAGTGGTTCTTTCAGAGACTCTACCTCTGTGACTGTAGTTCAGTGATTCTGTCAGAGACTCTGCCTCTGTGACTGTAGTTCAGTGGTTCTTTCAGAGACTCTACCTCTGTGACTGTAGTTCAGTGGTTCTTTCAGAGACTCTACCTCTGTGACTGTAGTTCAGTGGTTCTTTCAGAGACTCTGCCTCTGTGACTGTAGTTCAGTGGTTCTTTCAGAGACTCTGCCTCTGTGACTGTAGTTCAGTGGTTCTTTCAGAGACTCTACCTCTGTGACTGTAGTTCAGTGGTTCTTTCAGAGACTCTACCTCTGTGACTGTAGTTCAGTGGTTCTTTCAGAGACTCTGCCTCTGTGACTGCAGTTCAGTGGTTCTTTCAGAGACTCTGCCTCTGTGACTGTAGTTCAGTGATTCTGTCAGAGACTCTGCCTCTGTGACTGCAGTTCAGTGGTTCTTTCAGAGACTCTGCCTCTGTGACTGTAGTTCAGTGGTTCTTTCAGAGACTCTACCTCTGTGACTGTAGTTCAGTGGTTCTTTCAGAGACTCTACCTCTGTGACTGTAGTTCAGTGGTTCTTTCAGAGACTCTGCCTCTGTGACTGCAGTTCAGTGGTTCTTTCAGAGACTCTGCCTCTGTGACTGTAGTTCAGTGGTTCTTTCAGAGACTCTGTGACTGTAGTTCAGTGATTCTGTCAGAGACTCTGCCTCTGTGACTGTAGTTCAGTGGTTCTTTCAGAGACTCTACCTCTGTGACTGTAGTTCAGTGATTCTGTCAGAGACTCTGCCTCTGTGACTGTAGTTCAGTGGTTCTGTCAGAGACTCTACCTCTGTGACTGTAGTTCAGTGGTTCTTTCAGAGACTCTACCTCTGTGACTGTAGTTCAGTGATTCTGTCAGAGACTCTGCCTCTGTGACTGCAGTTCAGTGGTTCTTTCAGAGACTCTGCCTCTGTGACTGTAGTTCAGTGGTTCTTTCAGAGACTCTGTGACTGTAGTTCAGTGGTTCTTTCAGAGACTCTACCTCTGTGACTAGTTCAGTGGTTCTTTCAGAGACTCTGCCTCTGTGACTGTAGTTCAGTGGTTCTTTCAGAGACTCTACCTCTGTGACTGTAGTTCAGTGGTTCTTTCAGAGACTCTACCTCTGTGACTGTAGTTCAGTGATTCTGTCAGAGACTCTGCCTCTGTGACTGTAGTTCAGTGGTTCTTTCAGAGACTCTACCTCTGTGACTGTAGTTCAGTGGTTCTTTCAGAGACTCTACCTCTGTGACTGTAGTTCAGTGGTTCTTTCAGAGACTCTGCCTCTGTGACTGTAGTTCAGTGGTTCTTTCAGAGACTCTGCCTCTGTGACTGTAGTTCAGTGGTTCTTTCAGAGACTCTACCTCTGTGACTGTAGTTCAGTGGTTCTTTCAGAGACTCTACCTCTGTGACTGTAGTTCAGTGGTTCTTTCAGAGACTCTGCCTCTGTGACTGCAGTTCAGTGGTTCTTTCAGAGACTCTGCCTCTGTGACTGTAGTTCAGTGGTTCTTTCAGAGACTCTGTGACTGTAGTTCAGTGATTCTGTCAGAGACTCTGCCTCTGTGACTGTAGTTCAGTGGTTCTTTCAGAGACTCTACCTCTGTGACTGTAGTTCAGTGATTCTGTCAGAGACTCTGCCTCTGTGACTGTAGTTCAGTGGTTCTGTCAGAGACTCTACCTCTGTGACTGTAGTTCAGTGGTTCTTTCAGAGACTCTACCTCTGTGACTGTAGTTCAGTGATTCTGTCAGAGACTCTGCCTCTGTGACTGTAGTTCAGTGGTTCTTTCAGAGACTCTGCCTCTGTGACTGTAGTTCAGTGGTTCTTTCAGAGACTCTGCCTATGTGATTGTAGTTCAGTGGTTCTTTCAGAGACTCTGCCTCTGTGACTGTAGTTCAGTGGTTCTGTCAGAGACTCTACCTCTGTGACTGTAGTTCAGTGGTTCTTTCAGAGACTCTGCCTCTGTGACTGTAGTTCAGTGATTCTGTCAGAGACTCTGCCTCTGTGACTGTAGTTCAGTGGTTCTTTCAGAGACTCTACCTCTGTGACTGTAGTTCAGTGGTTCTTTCAGAGACTCTGCCTCTGTGACTGTAGTTCAGTGGTTCTTTCAGAGACTCTGCCTATGTGATTGTAGTTCAGTGGTTCTTTCAGAGACTCTACCTCTGTGACTGTAGTTGACACCACGTGTCAGCGGACCATGTTTCTGTGCATGAGGAGCAGTTTGGTCCTCATGCAGAGAGTCACAGAGTAACCTGTTCTGGAACATGCATGACAAATCCTTCATATTAAGCAGAGATTTCAAACCCTTAGCCCATGGATGGCCAAATGAAATCTCTTTTAATAAAAGTAAAGTCTTGAAAATATCTGTTAGCTGTAACAGTGATTAACTCTGTGAACACTGTAGTTAAGCAGACCTGCTGGTGGCTCAGTCATCAGCTGTGATGGGGCTTTGACTCAAAGACATTCGACTTCTGTCAAACCTCTTTAATTACATCGATTTATGCTCCAATATTCAAACTAGTTTGAAGTATTGGGTCAGCTGCTGACTCCCTTTGTTCTCTGTTTCCAGAAAGTCACCCAGTACACGCTGATCATCCAGGCGACGGACATGGAGGGGAACCCGACCTACGGCCTGTCCAACACGGCCACCACTGTGGTCAGGATCACCGACGTCAACGACAACCCGCCTGAATTCACCACCGACACAGTAGGTCCACACACACACACGCACACACACACGCACACACGCATACACACACACACGCACACAGGCACACACACACGCACGCACGCACACACACACACGCATACACACACACAGGCACACACACACAGGCACACACAAACACACAGGCACACACGCATACACACAGGCACGCACACACACGCAGGCACGCACACACACGCACATGCACGCACACGCACACACGCATACACACACACACAGGCGCACACACGCACACACACACAGGCACACACACACACACACAGGCACACACGCATACACACACACAGGCACGCACACACACGCACGCACACACACACACGCACACACGCATACACACACACACAGGCACGCACACACACGCACATGCACGCACACGCACACACGCATACACACACACACAGGCGCACACACGCACACACACACAGGCACACACACACACACACAGGCACACACGCATACACACACACAGGCACGCACACACACGCACGCACACACACACACGCACACACGCATACACACACACAGGCACACACACACACACGCACACACACACAGGCACACACACACACACAGGCACACACACACACAGGCACACACACGCGCACACACACAGGCACGCACACACACACAGGCACACACACACAGGCACACACACACACACAGGCACACACACAGAGGGAGTGTCATGGCTCCGAAACAGCCAAAGGGGGGCGCGAGGTGCTGTTCTCCTAAACGGCACTGATGCTTTGATTGGCTGAGACAGACGGAGAAAGAGTGAAAAGCCGATGAAGCGACCAACATGTTTATGTTGGACAGGAAGAAGCAGTGTTTG